>JBCLNQ010000001.1:0-282173 GCA_039119965.1 Talaromyces sp. DC2 | reverse complement strand
AGGTTGTGTAGTTTTGCGGCACATAGTCTGACAGTCTAGCCTAGTCGAAATGATTTTCTCGACCCCGAGAAAAATTGCAACCGCAGCGCTTAGTGTCAAACAGAACTGAATACATTCTCCACCGCGCGCCAACAAAAAAGAGCTTACTCGGCTATCGAACAATATTTGAAGTCAAGCTAGCCTCTTGCTCGATTTATTGAGACGATGTATCCATGCGTCGGACATGGAGAATTGGGTGGCTTGGAAGGCTATGATGGACTAGATACTGGTTCCAATCCACCTGTAAAAAGGTCAGGTCAAGATTGGTTTTGCGTGAGTACATGTATTATTCACATTTCCAAAGCTATCGAATTCTAATAGAAAAAAAAAAGTGTAATCAATCATGCCGCAAGTGGGATGCCGCCGACAAGTGCTCAAAGCCCTCCTCGGCCGCAAGAGGACTGAGTGGCGGGACAGTGTCAACGTACATTTGTGTAAGTATCTATAGCTGTCATTAACCTCCTCTCAGAATCGAAGCACTAATTTGTCCGATTTACAGTGTCAATGCAATAGGGCAGGTCGCTTCGAATTAGGATCGTACTGTTCTTGCGGACACGAAGTATGCTCTTACTGCACGATGTACTAGCCCAATGTTTAGAGTATCCATGATACCGTTATCTTTCGTCTTTTATCTTGCAGACATTTGGTGTTGGGTTTTCTTTTTCTTTTTCTTTTCTTTCTTTTTTTTTGCATCTCGTCACTATAAGATTCAGCCTACCCGATCGACAAGGCTGTAAGCAAGGCTGGGCTACCTAGTCACCTACTACGCAACTAGTTGACGCCAGCGAGAGCCTCTATTCAATGTTGGCTTGCAAAGGAGCCTGGGAAATATATCCAAGCTACGTGGAGGGCCTCGTACATTGGATCTACTACGTATTAGAAATAATAAGAAACGTCTTTTCATATTGAACCTTTCGTGTTTATCAGAAAGAATAGCTGTTGAGCTCTCAAGTGCTGTTTTAAAACCCGTTCGGCACGATTGCAAGGCTGACGACGCTTGCTAAGGCAAAGGAAAAAGAAAAGAAAAAAATGATGCAAAATTGATTAATCAGGCTGGGATCTTGTCTAAAATAAAATGTAGCTCAGCCTTGCCGTTGAGTGCCTAACGAGGATTATCTATACCGCCAATTACATTCTTCGCTGAAGAAAAATTTCCTTTCTTTGCTGACTTAAGAACATCATGACGGACCTTGAAGCTTTAAGAGAGCTTTAGTAACATCCCCGAAAGGCAGATTTCGTGTATAATTTGACGGTACTTTTGGTTACTTTCTTGTTTAGTGACATTGTCTGGTCATTCAAAACGGATACCCATGGACTGGAATCGAAATCATATTCACAGCCATAATATATCTTGGAATGAAGTACCATGGAAAGCACCTGCCACCCGACAACCGCAGCTATATGCTCACCAAGATGATCGACTACCTGTTAGAGACGGAGAAACTGTCATTAACTCGGTTTTCAATTTCTACAAACGCGGACTGGACCCACCCCAGCGTTATGAAAACCTACGAAAGTTTTTGGAGCGATCAGGGGCTCGATCCATACGTGATGTTGAAGCTGACACTACTGGCCAAAACAAGATCCAGGTGATCGTGGACGATCGATGTGACCCTTGCATAAAACTCAATAGCTCTGAGAACACAACAAGCATTATACTGAGGCCGTGGGACTCTAATATCTACAGCCGGCGTCCACCAAGAGGGGAGAATGTCGAGATTTACGGTGCCGATGTGCAAACCCTATTTCAGCGGTTTAGAATACCGGTATGTTTGAGATTATTGTGTCAATGTCTCCAGAGCATATGCCTAGCATTTGAAACATCCTCTCCCTGTATTGAGTTTTGTTCTTTTCTATTATTATCATCGTTACTAGCTTTTATCTTACAATGAAAAAGCGAGAACAGAATTCGGAACGCAGAGTCGTGTATGTCAATTATTCTCCATCGTGAACAATGAGACCGTTGACACACACCAGATACATAGCGAATTTGACACCACAGATCGCATTGGCTCTAATATGTAACGTATCACATCGATACTTTCCGGATTTTCGATCATTCTTATCAAAAAATGTCGAATTTCAAGCCCATATGAACGTGTCTCAAGTATGTATCCCCCCACCCCCTAAGAGCTCTCTCACCAGACGGGAACTGATCGAATAGACGCCAGGATTTGTCTTGGAATTTCATCTACCACATTACATTCTCCGGCCAGGTAGCAACAAGTATTCCGATCCCAGGAGGCTTAGGAAGGCTCGGTATTTTCGACCGCCCAACTCAGGTTCACAAGATCGCATCTATGAATCTCAGTTCTCTCTGATAATATGTGCCGTGGACGACTTCTTCTGGACAGCTTACTTTTGTGAAGACGGCCATTATTTAGAGAAGGATTCAGTTGACCAATACCTCAAGAATGGATTGGATGGCCCATGTGGAGGCCAAAGACCATGCGATTGGCCGATCTGGGATCCTCGGTTTTATTTTCTGGCCGTGTTAGCTATACGAATGGGCCAGGTTACGGCAGAGTGGACAGTGTTGGTCCAAGTACTAGAGGACTATTTGGATGCGCATGTAAGCGAATTTCCTTAAAGATGAATTTTGTTTATCAGTCTACTATATTTATGGTATGTCTCGTGTTTCTCACGTTTTGAGCGTTGGGTCGCTACAAAAAAATTTAGAGCGAGATAAACATAAGCTCTCTTCACGCTTTTCTCGAAGATGATCCAAATCTGGACAGAACCAAGGAATACACCTGGATTCTGGGAATTCTGCGGCGGCTGAGGAATTCACTGGCCAAACTCGTTACTACATGGAATGCCTTTGACATGAACCAGAGTATTATCTTTGACTTGGATAAGCCTGGTGTCTTGTACGACAATTTTCGAGAACGTTTCTATCAAATACACGGCCACATGGCTGAGCTACGAGCTTTGCATATGATCATGGAGCAAAGGATAGAAACTTTGGAGAAACTGTCTAGCATTGTGAGTCGCCACCTCGCACTGACTGACCTTTTGAGTGGCTAGGGTTATAGAACTAACGAGTTATTAGCTTGTTAATGCCTCCTCTCTTGCTGAGAGCATAACTGCAACTCGTCAAGGAGACAACATCCAACTGCTCACGCGCATAACAATTGTAAGATTAATGGACTGATAGGTGGCGCGAATAGCTTTGTTAATCAACGTCTTTTAGCTATATCTCCCGTTGACCTTCATAACTGTTCGTGAAACCATCGAAGCATTTGGGAGAGAAAGAAAAAAGAAAACTAACACTGAAATAGGCAGTCTTCAGTATGAAACAAATCCCGGACAACGTTTCTTGGTCTAGTTACGGGGTATCTCTAGTGTGCTTAACGAGTTTTACAATCTTGGCTGCCTTTGGGTTCCCATTACTCCGCTCAGGATGCAGGGCCTTGGGGCTTCATGCGTATTCAACAAATCTTCGGAACTCTGTTAGGTCTCTAGTGAGCTAATTAGCAAGTTGTGCGTGAGGTTTGAATATGTAAAAACATTATTGGTACTTTATTGATGTTAGTAAAGGTTTAAGTGATTTTACGGGCTGATCAATACAGTACACAAATCACAAATCGCTAAACCAGGGACCGCCTGGTTTGGAATGGTCTATACTGAATATATTCCAGATATGTCAATGGCGGCCTCGCATTAGCTCAAAACTTCAAGATGTGAGCAATGTGAATATGAATATAGGACGATCATAGGCCGAGGACTTCATAAGGGTATGATTATTGAGCTGGTTATCTAACACAAACTTCGGTTGAATGAAGAGCATTGCAGCTCACGTTATATTCATTGACCTGATTATACAAAGAAACCAAGCAAATACTTACGTTCACATCCATAGCACTAGTCCGCGTGATCGAATGGTTCCGGTGCTGGCATTCCCGCCCGGCCGAACCTCAAGATGACGACGGATCAGATAGGGCAGCCGAATAATACGCAATCAATCAATCAATAGTTAATCTACACTATCCTCAAGGAATCAATCTTGAAAGTCCTGCCATTTCACCATCCGGTCCTGCAGATTCAGAATATCCCCGTCCACAACAAAAGTTCCATCACCACGATGATGGAACATCTTCCCACCCGCCCCAGGTCTCTTGTCCGGGTTGATCCACGCCTTAACAGGCCGTAACACCCACATCGAGTATTTGCTGACCATCTTCGTGTCTTCAACAACACACTCGATATTGGAAATCACGTCTGGGCCTCCCACCAGTGGTGCCTTGACTCTAGCAGCGGGCAGCGCCTGCAGCCCAAAGTGCTCCCATTTGCTTGTGATTTCTTCGTCGGCGGCGGAGCAATTCCCAATATCAACAACAACACCAGCCATCTCGACAGATGGGATGGCGAGCACACACTCCCGGTTCTTCTTCAGGGCAGCAAAGGACGCGTCCCAGGGGCCGAGAGTGATTCCGATCAGAGGGGGAGACTCGTGCTGCATGACCATGTGGAATCCAATGGTCATCACGTTGTGTGTTGAGTCGGCCAGTATCCCTGTCGTAACCAGCAGCACTGGCCCGGGTTCGATGAGGCGATAGACTTTGGAGGACGGGTAAGAGTCGAAGCCAGGCTGCTGATTCAAGCTGGCATCGCGTTTAGTCTCGTCCTCCTCTGTCTGCGCTTTGCGTTTCCGAGCCATGACGAATAGTGGCCTTTTTATTCTATGTTCTGTTTGGGGAACGTATAAACAGGTCTCGGGTGGCGGTGGGGTAAATCAAACGAGTCAAACCCACCAACACTGACCTTTCTACCATAATAATAAGTATAGGAAGATCAGAAGCGCAAAGGGACATTGTATGCCGGCTATTTGATCAACCATATCCGGTAACTGATTGGTATGGGATAGAATGGTGCTTAATTCCGTATCTCCGTCTTATATCCCGGCAATATCATACAAACACCAAGGGTTGATGTCAAATGTTGCGGAACAAGGTCATGAGGAGTTATCCCTAATGTATCATGTATCCATATATATTTCCGTGGAACCCTGCATTTGTTAAAGCATCAAGTCGTGACATCTGGATATGAAAATGAAAATGAAAATGATCATGGTACATAAATTCTCTACCCCTCAACATCCAATCTTCCAACTGGGTTAAAGATAATTAGTGTACAAGAAGTCTTTCTACCCAAATGAAGTGTGATAAACAGAAGTAAAAATAAATTAAACTGCAGCAGGATATCATAGGGTTTCTGGAACATGACAAAAGAAAACGTATTGAACAAGCACGAAACATCCTTTCCAAAATACCTGCCACTGTTTGGCGATCCTCTTTTTTTTTCGTTGTTGACGTTATTCAGTGCGTATCATCTCTCCAGTAAGAAAAAGAAAAGTTCGTTCATCTATCATAGCTCATCCTTGATCTTGCTTGTAGCACTGCTGATACTGCTGCTAAATTCTTCAACCGCAGTTGCCGGGTCAGGCGAAGGCGTGGAAGCAGTCGGCGCGCCGTATATGTGCTCACTAGCCCGCGAAACCAAATCCTCCCATGTGTCACTTGTCGTGGTGGATTCCGTCTCAACCGGTCCGTATATGGCCGAACTAGCATACTCGGAAGCCGATGAAAGTGTTGCAGAGGCTGCTAGCATGGCGGCGCTGTATTTTGACACTGCATCATCCACGATTCCTCGAGCATCATCCTCTCCCCCAGACCCAGCCATAGAGCTGGCAGCCGCGACGATTGCTGTGAAACTGGACGACGCAATGGAAGAAACTTCATGGAACTGTTTAATTGCGGCCTCTAGAACTCCCTGGACATTCACAGGGTCTGGTGTTGGAGTAGGACTTGGGAAAACGGCTTCAGATGCCGAAGCAATAAATTCAGTATAACGATGATGGGCAATTCCGATAGCCTCGTAATAACGGCGTTGAGCATCGAGGAAAATAGGGTCTTGGGTGGCTGATGGAGTCGGTGCGATGGATGCTTTTAGACTAGAGTACTGTGCAGAGGCAATACTCAAACCCTCTTGCAGACGAGACGATGCAATAGATGAGATGGATTCTAATGGGCCAGCAGTGGGAGAAGTACTGGCTCCGTAGAAGGCAGAAGAAGCCCTATAAACAAGTCAGTAATGAGAATTGATCCCCCAAGTTGCTGAAACCTACGCTGAAACGGCGTTTTTATATTTCTCAGAGGCTGCCTCAGCAAAATCATTGCCAGACGTCGAGTCACCATACAAGGCATTTGAAGCAGCCGCCAGTGCGCGAGAGTATTGCTCACGAGCCTGCTCACCCAAGCTGGGTATGCTGGACTGGCCAAGCAATGCTTCCCTCACGGCTTTGGTAGATTCTATAAAGCGTTCACCAGCCTCACCAGCAAATATTGTAAGTTGTTCAGCAAACTGAAAATGATCTTCTTCGTCATCCATCACTGGTTGTCGATTTGGTACAGCTTGAGCGGCAGCACCACCCCAAACTTTACTGCTGGTAGGTATGAATGTGTTTTCCTCGGCAGAATCGAATTCATCGAATTCTTCTGTTTCGGGCTCCTCTGTTTCAGGCTCTTCAGTAACAGGTTCTTCTGTTGCTGCATCTGCAGAAGGCGTTGGGGCTGGCACATCATCCTCCGCTGTGTTGTCGACGATCGTAGACGTTTCTTTGGCCAACTCAATTTCAATAATGGTTGTGGAAACTATATCAGAAATCGAGGGCTCAGAATCAGGGTCTTCAGGTTCATTCGTCTCCGGGCTGGCGGTGGAGGTGGATTCGTCCTCAGGTTCCAAAGTACTGTCCTCCACTTGTTCTTCAACCTCCGCCGCAGGCTCTGTCTCGGGCTCTTCCTCAGGTTCTACCTCAGGTTCAGGCAACGGCGGTGGTGCCTCGCTTCTGTTTTCGAAATTGTCACTGACCTCTCTCGCCCGGATTTTCCATTTTCCAACTTCCTTGAGGCGGGAAAGTTCTTTGGCAGTATCTTCAGCAACAGCCATTCCCTGGGCAAGGATATCACCAGCTACCTCCTTAGCTTCTTCAACCTTGCTGTGTTGCAAAGCCACTTGGTGAATCTGATCGTGCCAATCATTGGATTTGTTCCTCAATGCATGGAGCTTGGCCCAATCTTTATAGGTAACAGCATTCATCCAAGTCCACCGCGTACCAATCTCTTGAAGCCCAAATTCGCGAATCCCGTCCAATACATCGAGGGTGGAGTTTGTAGCGGCGGCAACTCGACGAGCTAGTTCCTGTTCAAAAGAAGTGTGCCACTGTCTGAGTGCGTGGGCACGGTCTCTGATCGTTGTACCCTCCGTGCGAATAAACTGCAAAAGATCTTCATTTGCTGCCTCTTCCTCTTCTGGAGCTTGGTGCGGGGGCAACGTTTGAACCAGGTCGTTGATATGCGCTTTGATGTTTGCTATTTCGTGGTCTTGGACGGCCATCAAAGCTTCGAGCAAAGTCGTGCCATGTGTTTTAGCACCGCTCTCGAGCTGGCTGGTCACAACCTCATCAATTCGATCTTTCAGATCCTCAATTCCTTTATCGGTGGCGGCAGCAAACTTTTGCTGCCATAGCTCTAGGTCGGAAGCAACTTGTTCTCGAGAATCCACAAATTTCTGCTCAGGTGTTGGGGGCGTGCTTGATTTAGGGGCTTGGGTTGTGGAACTAGAAGTAGTAGTTTTAGGTGTGTCGCTGACAACTTGTTCCGTCGAAGACACAGGCTCTGTGTTCACTGTCTCGGAAATGCTGTTATGGCTGGTTAGCAATCGCAATGAAATAACGGCTAAAATAATCATTTTGGTTACCTTTCGAATTCATCGACGACTGTTCTCAATTTCCTTCCTTCACGATAAGAGGCTAATCTTTCCCCAATCTTGACGAGTTGCGGCTCCACATTCTCACTATATAAGCCAGTCACGGTAGGGAGCAGGTTGCTCCTGGTAAAGACAACCAAAGAAGACCAGCCTTGGTGAGCCACAGGAATTGCGGTTTGAACGATAAAATCCTGGCCAGAAACGTACGCCTTGCCGATAAAAGGTTTCGACCATGTGTATGCAGGCAAAAAGTATTCCTCCTTCAACTGAGTGGCCTTGGTGGTGAGAGGATCAATGTATGGCGATGCGACGAGAATGGCTTTTTGTAAATGCGGATCAACCTTGCTCGTGTAAAGGTCATTCACTTTTGTATACGCGGACCTCAGTTGCGGTAATACGACCGCTTCCCATTGTTGCTGGCCAAATTCGCGCCCTTTAGCGAGAGCAGGGGCACCGTAGGTATGATAGCCATCGATTGCGACTTTTGATGCAGGAGTATATACGTGTTCGTTGAAGCCCTGCGCATATGGCCGTGCCAGCTCAACATAAGGAGCCGCATAGGCTTGATAGTAGGGATCGACGTGAGGATCAATATGCGATCGAGCAATCAAATAAGGCTTGCAAACGCGTGGAGAAGTGTCGCTTAGTTCGGATATATTCGATGGGCATTGGAAAAAGGGCGTGAGGACCGCATACCAAACAACCAGTCTGGATATTAAGATTAGACGAGAATCCCGGATTGGAAAATGGGTTCAACGTACCTCACACTGAGAGCTAGTAGCCAAGTGATATAACTGCGCCGAGGCTTGTTCGTTTTCCTTTGCATAAGCTGTGTCTTCGACGTATCTGTCGGCGATTCAACGGGTTTGCCGTTAGGAACTCTGTCGCTCTGCGCGGACGCCATGATTGATGAAGCCCTGCTCCGCAGTGAAGTTGGGCGCTTCGTGACACTCGGAGAAATGTCGCATTAACAAAACTGCTATTCTAGCAGTTTCTAATAGAGCTCCACAAACAAGTCCAGGAGCAGTCGGCCTACCAAATCATACCGATAAGTTGATGGTGAGAGGCTGGTTTCGGGAGCTCTCCCTTAAAATTCTGGTGGTTTTGACACGTGCAAGAGAAACCGCGCTCGAGTTTGCTGTTGATTCAGTGAATGGCGGGCTCCTCCAAAGTTGATTTGAAATGAAAGAAGAGTGAAAGCGCAGACCAACGTTGGCGAAGAAAAGAGAAGTGCAAGTTGTTGTCGCTTGGACCAAAGTGCTCGGGGATCGAGTAGTCACGTCAAAGAGTCAGCGCCGCGCGACCATGCGCTGAGATCATAGCTTGTGGACGCTCCCCAGCCAAACCGAGGCAATACGTGTATTGTTTTGGCGTACGGGGTGTTTCTGCGTGTATTAATTAATTTTACGTGACAAATACAGCGGGCCTGTGCAGCGGCTAGTCCATTTACAGCTAGTGAATATCTTAGTCATCAATGTGTGCCACACAGCAGGCTAGCCCAATACGGCTAGCTCGTATGGCGGCGTTTCTGCTTATCCCAAGATCCCCAGCCTGGCGAGTTGCTAATATTAGTGCCTTTGTTCAGCCACTGTCTGATCAAGCAGAGAATCCTCCAGATCTCCCTCTCTTCAGGAGTTACTCCGTCCTGCGAATACTTTTACCCGAAACCCTCTAGCGGAAACTTTCTGTATCCTATTTCGAACCTCTTTTGTCCAGTCTTAGCCTTATGGATTACACTCGCTACTTGGCATAGTCGTGCTTCCGCACCACTCCGTGGCTTCTGACATGATATAATACAGGATAGGTTTCTCATACTGGTAGTAGTATCGGCGCTACCATGGCGAACGAATTCGGTCAGCGCCCGTTGCCGCCGTTTGCCGACATCGTGGCATTTTCATCAAACACCAACTCAAGTGTGAAAGGCAAAGGAATAGAGGACCCGGACACATGCCGAATATGTCGCGGGGAAGGGTCACCAGAGGAACCGCTCTATTATCCCTGCAAATGCAGCGGGAGTATCAAATATGTGCATCAAAGCTGTCTGATGGAATGGCTCTCTCATTCGCAGAAGAAGTATTGTGAGCTCTGCAAGACTCCCTTTCGGTTTACCAAATTATACGACCCCGATATGCCCGCTGAACTCCCGGCGCCGGTTTTCGTCAAGGAGTTAGCTGTGCTTGGACTTCGCTCACTGCTCACATGGCTCCGATTTGTTTTGGTCGCCTTCGTTTGGCTTGGATGGTTGCCGTGGTCGATGCGTGCCATATGGCGTGCTTTATTCTGGCTCGCCGATGGAAGATGGCCAAGCTCACATCCTTCAACATCGTACTCGAATCAAACCAATATACAAGGGGTAATGAATGGTACGACATTGATCACTCAGTCGTTGGCTGTCGGTAATTCAGCAGGGTCAACCTCCGCCCCAGCCGCCACATCCGAACCGCCGAACGTCCTATCTCCCATGACATCGATTCTGAATTTTTCGACAGGCGAGCCTATGGTTTTCGCAATCGCCAAACGAGTTTTCCTTGGACTCTTTTCCTCCACAACATCGGCGACGAACGACAGTAGTCCCAATCAGATCAACGCCACTTTGTCTACACGCCCTCGCCAGCCATCGTGGCTTTCCAACGTCACTTTCCTGAACTCGTTGACGTCTTCTCCAACAGTTAACAACATTGTGATTGATACTTTGGAAGGGCAGCTGATCACTCTACTTGTTGTGATATCTTTCATCTTGGTATTCCTAATTCGGGAATGGGTAGTTCAGCAGCAACCGGCTGTCAATGTTGCGGAGGAAGAGCGAGATGCTGTAGTACAACTGATCGCTGAAGATCATAACCAAGCCGATGATCACGCTCAAGAGGACGCAGCCGACGCGCACGATGTACAACCAGACACTGCAGAAGAACGGCCAGGCGATGATTACGATGAAAGCGGATCAGATATGGTAGAACACCCCCCTTCCGATGACGAGTGGCCTTTTGACAGCCGGGCACCCTCACCGGAGCTCACAGCGGTTGATTCTCGCCCCATTCTCCCAATGCGAGCATCATCAAGTTCTCGTCCTACATTACCATCACGAAATGCTCTTGATGACGCCTCAAATATCCAACGCACTATTGAAGAGACAGCAACCAGCGCCGCTAATCAGTCATGGCCCGGTATCGAAACATTTAAAGATTTGTGGGCCCGAGGTGAAGGAAACCCTGACCGAATTTTACAGATTATTCAAGAAGATGGCCGGGAGGAGGATCTCGGCTGGGTTGTGAATGCCATGACAAAACTCCAACGATCAAACGCCGCAGAGTCCTCGGCTGCCCCTGGTTCCAGTGCAGGCGGCCACCTTCGGGAGATCTTCGACGATGAAGTGTCTGACAATATCAATCAACCTGGGCCAAGACTATCAGAAACTCAAGAACCTAGGCCGCTTTTCGAACCATCTAACGAGGCACATGTCAACACCGGGGAATTAGACGTACCGAGCGAACATCGAAGTGGTGAGGTTGGGCAAGGCAATTCTGAACCTACAGTTGAAAATATCGAGTCTTCTGCCAACCCGGCAGGGCACCTAGAACCTTCCTCGGCTGCAAATGAGGAAAGTACGGCTAGTCCTGCAGTTAATCTCGCCGATTTTGCACAAGCAAACGACACGACTTGGTTAGATCGAGTCCTTGATTGGTTCTGGGGAGACTTGACTCCACTGGCCGAGCCGGATCTCAGAGCCCAGGATGGTGATGCCCCTGTCATCGAAGAACCCGCTTTAGAGGCACAATTCGCTCCGATTCCAAACAGAGAAATTGATGCTGCCGGCGATGCTGCTGCTAATCCCTGGCAAGAACAAGTGGCCGGGCCAGCAAACCAGGATGCAAACGACGCAGATGTAATAGAGGATGCAGATGATTTCGAGGGAATTCTGGAGCTCATCGGTATGCAAGGGCCTATTTTTGGTCTCTTGCAAAATGGTGTCTTCAGTGCTTTGCTCATTTCATTTACAATAGCTGTTGGTATCTGGCTACCTTACCTTTGGGGAAAGATTGCTCTAGTGTTCCTCACCAGTCCCATACAACTTTTTGTGAGCGTGCCTCTTACGATGTTGTCAATCACTGCCGACGTGGCAATCGATACGTTGATCGGCAGTGTTGGGTATGTGTGTTATTGGATGATTATTGTTTTCAAGACTATTTTGCGTGCGGTCTATGGACTCATACCAATCCTGGATTTGATACCTCCAGGCACTTTGTTCACCAAAACGTCGTTGACTCTCATCCATGAAAGCAGTCAAAGGCTCAACAAAGTTTTGACGGGATTCTTCGATTTTCACGAAACAGACCTCCCAATGTTCTCAGTCCTCGCTCATCAAGCGCTGCGTATTCACGAGGCACGAATCGCAGGACTGTTTAGGATGGTTAGGGTCGCTATCACTTTCATCTTATACGAATTACCAGTGAAACTGATATCACATGATCATCGCCACGACTTATTCCTAAATATCAGCAATACGAGTATCGTTGACGTTGCTGGATATTTAAAGACAGGCAG
This sequence comes from Talaromyces sp. DC2, assembly GCA_039119965.1. Classification (NCBI taxonomy): domain Eukaryota; kingdom Fungi; phylum Ascomycota; class Eurotiomycetes; order Eurotiales; family Trichocomaceae; genus Talaromyces; species Talaromyces sp. DC2. Next base: position 269,825 of record JBCLNQ010000001.1, on the reverse strand, counting down.
CGAAAGTCTCATCCAAAATGGGTTGTCGTTTTTGGGCAAATCGGGCTGGGTGAATGAGGAAATTGCAGTAGCTATCGGCTCGGACTATGACCTTGCTCGGTGGGACACAACAGACCGCACCATTGCTATCCTCATCGGATATACATTTGCTTCTCTTCTTGGTATTTTGTATCTGAAGATCAATAGCATGTTTACTGGGGTCAATCGGGGCCAGAGAATCGACGGCGTTGTTGCTGAGATTCTTAACCAAGCGGGCGGCGTGATGAAAGTAATACTGATCATTGGCATTGAGATGATCGTCTTTCCCCTATACTGTGGTCTACTTTTGGACCTAGCTCTGATGCCACTGTTCGAAAATGCCACATTGGCATCTCGGATCGAGTTCACGGTGTCGTCTCCTCTTACATCATTATTCATCCACTGGTTCGTTGGCACTTGTTACATGTTTCACTTTGCGCTTTTCGTCTCCATGTGTCGCAAGATTATGAGAAACGGAGTCCTTTGTAAGTACAACTTGTATAGATCTAATATGTGCAAGTCACGTTAACCACTGGCAGACTTTATACGAGATCCTGATGATCCCACCTTCCACCCGGTCCGTGACGTCTTGGAACGTAACATAGTAACACAGTTGAGGAAGATCGCGTTCTCCGCCATGGTCTATGGCGGTCTTGTCGTTGTATGTCTGGGTGGGGTGGTCTGGGGATTGTCATACTCTTTTGACAACGTTCTCCCAATCCATTGGTCATCTAAGGTTCCTGTACTCGAATTCCCCGTCGATCTTTTATTTTACAACTCAATCATGCCCCTTGCCGTACGCGCACTCAAGCCGTCAGAAGTGCTGAATAGCATGTACAATTGGTGGTTCCACGTCTGTGCACGATACTTGCGGCTGTCACACTTCTTGCTTGGAGAGAGGCATGAGGATGAAGAGGGACGACACGTTGGCTGTACATGGGGAGAATTCCTCGCTGGAAAGAGAGGCGATACGAAAAACCCTGTGATCACAGAGGCAGACAGGCAAGCTGTTGAAGAAAAAGGTGAACGTGTCTACTTCCTGCGAGATGGCAAATTCGTCCGTGCTCCAGCCTCTGACCAAGTCCGCATTCCCAAGAAAACGAACGTGTTTTTGGAGGTGACCGAAGACAATGAACGCATCGACGGTGTCGCAGATGATGCTGATGGGCTGCATGGTAAAAACAACAAAATGTTCACCAAGGTCTACATTCCGCCCAACTTCCGGCTGCGGATATCTATCTTCATCTTTACCATTTGGGTGTATGCTGCGGCCACCGGGATGGGTGTTACTATCGTTCCATTGGTTGTCGGCCGGAAACTCCTTTCGTTTTATTTCCCCAGCTTCATCCAGATCAACGACATCTATGCATTCTCCGTGGGTCTCTATCTCTTAGGAGGCGTTGCTTACCTACTCTTTTACTCGCGTTTCGTATACAGGACAGTGACGGAACGCTTCTTACCTACAATCTCCGCAGTGCAAGTGATGACGCAAGCGGTGAAGGCGATTGTAGACGCTACTCGACTGGTCTACGTAGCAGCCGCATTTACCGTCCTTATTCCTTCTCTGTTGGCGCTACTAGTGGAGCTCTACGTGCTCATCCCCATCCATTCCTACACACAAGCTTCGCACCCTCATGTGATCCATTTCGTTCAAGATTGGACTCTCGGTGTGCTGTATGTTCAAATGGGTCTCAGGTTCATACAGTGGACTCCGGCATCCCGTCTTTCCGCGGCTCTCAGTGCGATCACTCGCGATGGTTGGGCGCGACCAAATGCCAGCATGGCTACTCGGGCCATTATTCTTCCAGCCTTTATCTTCTCAACATTCGCCGTGGTTTTGCCATTTTGTTTGGGCTTTGCTGCCAATGCCACGGCCTTTTCCAGCTATGCGCCGGAAGTACAAGCCAAAGTGTATCGTTATGCATACCCAGCATCCCTCACCGTATGCCTGCTCATTTATACGACCCACCTCTTCTGCAAACAGCTGGACGTCTGGCGAGCCAGTATTCGAGACGATGTGTACTTGATTGGCGAGCGACTGCACAACCTGGGCGAAAAGAAAGCCAGGGATGTCGCCGGCGCCCACAGGCGGGTGGATACGTCGTAGGATGTTAGGAGCATGTTTTACATTGCCTTTCTTCGGATGAGATGTAATTATTCTATTTATTTTTACGACAATCAGCACCGTTCATCTTCAAACTAGGTGCCCAACTATTGAATTCTGCAGTAGGAGTAGTAGTATAATAGTGTTGTAGTCGAAGCCGTCAAGGAATGCAGTTAAATGCAGTTGCCTAAAATAAATCACCCGCCAATGGCCATGCGCTGCGCCCCACACCTAGTTCAGTCTCTGATTGGGCCGTGTGGACGAGCAACGCGGCGGCTCCACTTTGAGATCTGCTATGCCCCACACGCTTCGGAATGATTGGTTAGGCAACAGGATTATCGATCGCGCTGCCCTCCTCCTCCACCTGCGCCTGCCCGTACTTAACATCCACGCTCACAGCGAACCTTTGACTGCAGCCTCAACTTTCCCCCCTGTTACCTCGCCGTGCCAGCCTCGCCGGCCATATTTCAGCGAAATTACTCTCGAAAACTACGAAACTACGGAATTTCGTACACAGCCAATCTACGCAAGTGCATGAGGATTGGCCCCTCGTGGCAGAGTCGCCGCCATGTCCGTCCTGCGACAGGGAGGTTCGTTCCTCCAACGACGCCTCACCAAGATGTACACCGACACCAAGACATCTTGTGAGAGCGTCGCGACGGCTTCAAAGGCAAACGATGACCCCGAACTCGTTGCATTGCACCGCCAATACCGCACACAAAAGGACCGGCTCCTCGCCTGGGGCCTCGATTGGAGCGACTCCAACGCCGCCCAGCCAAACGATATCGACGAGTCGCTGACGGAAGCCGGGTTCAGCGATGTGGTTGCCAGCGTGATGTCGTCCATACAAGAGATTCTCAATGAGGCGGAACGGTTACAACACGGCGATGCTGCGCTGGCCTTGCCGCGGAAGGGTGGTGCCGGTGCAGACCTGCCCCCCAAGGAAGACCTTGCTGTCAAGTCGCATTGGACAGAAGCTGACATCAAACGCTCGTATACGCTTCTGAACGATCTGACGGCTTGCATCGACACACTTTACGACCTATCCCAGTCGCGCCGAAACATGTCGATGAGTATGGCCATGAATGATCAGCCTAGCAAGACCAAGGCTCGTTCGCAAACGACACTGCCGAAAGAGTCGAAAATATCGAGCGATACACTACGGTCAATGTCTGTTGATCCAAAGTTGCTATCATCCACAAGAGATTTTGTTGAAAGCCCAGTTGCTATGAAGCAAAGGACTACTACTGCCCCCACCACCACGAGCCCGATACAGGAGCAGGCAGCAGTATCGAATTACCCCGGTTTCCGCTCCCACTCTTCGGCGATTCAAGAATCAAGTCAAATAAGCCAGTCGCTTTCGGAATCCCTTACTTCCACAAAACATCTCCTCATCGATCGGTCGGCCCTGCAGCTCTCTGGCGCCAATCATGATCAAAGTCCTCCGCCCTATGAGCAAGTTGCCGCCTCCGCAAACTCTCGAATTATTGGTCGGATTCAAACATCGGCCACGCCATTCCTGACCAGCCTGACCAAGGAATCAACCATACCAATTCTCGTTGAGTTCACGCCGATGATGCTAGAATCAGAGAATTCAGTTACGATACCCAATGCGCATCGACTGGACAAGCAGCACCGTGCTTTGGATAGACTGGTGGAAAACTCAAGGGTATCACATCTCGGCCTATTACGGTTCCTGGGCTATTATCTCGACATGGCAAATGCTCGATACGCATTTGTCTACCAAATGCCAGTTGACTATTTCCCATTCTTGAGTAACCCAAGCAATTTACTGAAAGAGCTCAAGCCGAAAACGCTAGTTTCACTCTTTCATTCCGGGGATGAACACCAGGATATTCCAGTACCGACATTGGAAAGCCGATTCCGTCTAGCTTACAATCTCCTTTTGGCTGTCCTTCACTTGAGAAGCCAGAACTTCGTTCATGGAAACATCAATAGCAACAACATACTTGTTTTTCCCGGTTTAAAAAATTCAAGTAACGATGAAATCGGGGGCCTGGTTGAAGATCTCCGGCACCCGTACCTCACATCACTTGCTCAGTTTTCCGGTAGTGATCCAACCCCTGAACCGCTTTCATCCAGCATGTACCGCCATCCAGACGACAAGCGTGTCCTGGACGATGAAGCTGCATGGGCCTATGACCTTTACTCTCTCGGCCTTGTCCTTTTGGAAATTGGCCTGTGGGCCCCTATCAGTCGTCTGTGGAAGATGAAATACAACAATGCCATGTTCAAACAACGAATCGAGACCGTTTACATCAAAAAGCTCGCATCCAAGTGCGGAAATGCCTACCTTCATGTGGTTCAACTCTGCCTCGACGCCCCTAACTTCTTGTTATCGACAGAGCCCATGGCCGACCTGAGCCTAAGGGTGCCCAATGTGTTTGCTTACCCGACCTTGGAATTTGCAGAGCCCGACAGCCAATTCGCCTTCTCGGCCAACTTCCTTTACACAATGAGCAAAATTATATATCGGTGTTGTGCAATTGACATATTCTCTCCTCCACCGACGTCTGATCTGGATGACTGTCTACCTTTGGCTCTCGGTCGCGATTTGGAGTCTGAGCCTCTGCCAATGCATAGCTCACTATACGAAACCGACGTACCCGTGAAACGAAAATTGGAGACTGAGGAAACGCAAAATTTTGCAACTGATAGCAAAGTGGCCCACAATTTGACCGACTCTGTAGAGAGAAAGGTGAAGAAGCGAACTCTGAAAAAGTTGACAAATGTGGATATTCCCCAGGAGCATCTCAATCATTGGAATTTCTACGCTATGCCACAACTGAGCAAGATTCTGCACAAGATCCTCAAGGATTCGTCTGAGTCGTGCACCGCTTCTTTGATGATGACTGGTGAAAGCCCGGAAACCGCCAAGACAACCATCTGTGTGACCTGTTCAAATGTGAAAAAGGTCAGGGCAATCTTGAAGAAGTATTTCGAAATTGAGCAAGATTGGGACCTGATTGTACTTCGCGGCGATGTCACGAGGTCAAAAGTCCCCAAGCGGCGACGACGCAAGCCGAATAGTTCATCCCCAGTCAATTCAATTGAACCTGCTTTTGCGCAATCGGACTTGAACCCACACTACCAACAGAAGCCGCTGTGTGGGGCATCTATTGGTGCCTTCATCAATGAAGAGCATTTGCCACCTGTTTCATACGGAGGTGCCATTCTAGTTGACGGCATGCCGTTTGGCATGACTGTTCATCACATGCTCGAGGCTCCGAGCGACGATGAAGACGATGGTGATGATAATGACTTTGAGGAAGATTTGCCACGTTCGTCTGCAAATTGGAACTCGGGAATGGCCATGACAAACGAAGACTTTGCATATACTTGGTGCGATAACGAGCCCGAGACTTCTTTTGAAATTGAAATCTCCGATGATGAGGATGAAGATGATGAGAATTCTGAAGACCTGGGTGATTACTTCTTGTCGGATGACGATTCGTCGGACGAAGAGTACGATTACGACGATGTCGCGTCTATCGGGGACACTGCAGGTGTCGACCCGGAAGATGAGCCGCGCTTAGTAGTCACTCAGCCTGCCATCGACGACGTGCACGAAGATTTCTTCCCCACGCTTGAAGATAGGGACGATGAGCATCTCGCATCTCACAGTCTCGGATATATCCACGCCTCATCCGGACTCCGCCGTTGGACGCGTAGAGGTATCAAGCATGAGATCGATTGGGCGCTGATCTCGCTTCATGATGGCCGTATGGATGCACGCAATTTCATTGTTGGAGGTGCAGCCCGTAACAGCAGCAACAACAGCAACACAGGTCAAGAGAGAATGCAAGAAGCCCCAATTCATCTTAACAAAGTTGCAAGACTTGAAGAACTGAGCGGTCTCAATGTCCAATGCTGCGGTCGAACAAGCGGGTATCAACGAGGAATCATTTCGCCAGCGATGAGTCTCGTCAAACTACATGGACGGCAAACTTTTTCGTCTAGTTTCGCCGTCAATGGAAGTTTTGGAGGTTCGTATATGACTTTTATACAACATCATATATTCACATATACTAACTTTTCAACGCAGTTCCTGGCGACTCAGGCGCATGGGTATTCGAAAAATCCACAGGACGAGTATGCGGCCACGTCCTCGCATGGTCCGAAAGGAGTCGCACTGCATACATTGCACCCATGCAGGTTCTCCTCGAAGACATCTCTCGCACACTGGGCGCCTGTGCAGTCACGCTGCCCGGCTGCCAAGACGACAACATCTCCTCGGCCGCTGTGCCGCAGGCGGTACACACCTATAACCAGAGACAGCAACAACTGCGCGACTTTTCCCTCATGTCCGAACACATCCCCGTCGACTTGAGCCGACTCAGCTTGAGCAACCTCGAAGACCCGCCGGCTGCTATGCCAACTCGCATGAGAGGCAGTGGTACCGGTGCCGGTGGTGGTCGCGGTGCTAGCGGTGGTGTTGGTCGAGGTCTCAGGAATGTCTCGACCTCATCGTATCGCGCTGGTCCTCCACCATTGATGACGCATACGGGCGGTATGGAAAGACAATTGGCTTGATAAGAAGAAAAAAAAAAGAATCACTGATCATATTAATTATATCATTTTCTCTTTCCTTTTATGCGTTATCTCGTTTTTTACGCCTACGATACCACTCTGTATTTTGAACCCTATGGGGGGTTTTTTATTTGTTTTGTCTTATAGTATTAATTCATTCGCTAGTTCATAAATTGGTAGACTTAATTTGAACTATTGATGGCTCGTTGATAATTTTCTATAGTACTCACTGAGTGCTATAACCATATTCAAAAGCTCTAGTATAGAGTGCGTTTCCCCGAACTGCTAGGTTCAATACATGGCGCTTCAACGAAGCAGCAACTGCATTCGGACTTAGCTATCAACCAGTAGTCACATCAAATGAGCCCTTATGGTGCATCATGTGCAGTCATGTCAAATTTTAAGAATCAAAACCCATTCACCGCTCCTAATCTCATCCTCATAAAAGTATCTGAGGGCCGCGTTCACGGTCAGAATCGAAAACGTTCCATATCATCGCATGCGACCGGCCATCAAGGGTGGCCCAGTCAAAAGTTTCATTTAAATATCAATATCGCTAGCTGGACGAGCAATGTTGACTCTCCAGTGGTGTTGATTGATGGGGTCCTTCTGGTAAATGTTGAGCTCAAAGAACTTGTTATGAGTGACGCATTTGAAATTTTTGTACCTTTCTACAAATCAGATTCATTGTATAGATAGAGGATCATTTGATAGACAAACTGACGTATTCAGCTTCTGAAAATTGCCAATAATCAAGTCTTGCTCGGTGACTTCCAAGAATTCAGTTTGGTTTCCTACTTGGCTATCCGGAACCGGGATAAAGTAGCGCTTGGCCTCGACAGGGCCATAATTGACTTGCTGGACAAACTGCACCGCGAATTCTGGAGTATTGTCGGGGTTCCGAAAGTATGAGTCCGAGCTTGTCACCAGGGAGGATGCAGAATGTCGAGCCCAGGTCATAAATCGCTGGAACTTGCCCTCATGCATGAGGCGAGCCTCTCTATAAGGAATAATGGAGGAACAACAGAAGATGGAAGACATGGTAATTGAGATGGAACCGACTAGTAAGATATTAAATTCAAGCTTTGAAGTTCAAATATTCTGGTGAGATTTGTAGTCTAAGAGGGATCAGCTCTACTTTTATAACATTCCTAAAGGAAATGTCGAATGTGCCTTCTTGAACCCAGGCCGCAAAAGCCATTCCAATACTGTATCATGCGTCGTATAGATCGGATTCTTCCTCGTTGCTCTTTATTACAATAGCCAATCATAGATTTCTGATCGGGGGCATTTTTGGAGATCCACCACATCCGCAGACCAGCTATGGGCTGGCATTGACAGAAGATACATACTACATGTATGGAAATGCACGTTGAGCAGGGTGGTCAACTTGCACCAATGAAGCAACAATACTCGGGGGCATTTGTGCTCAGCCCTCTGACAGAAGATACATATTACATGTATGTAAATGCACGTTGAGCAGGGTGGTCAACTCGCACCAATGAAGCAACAGTACTCGGGGGCATTTGTGCTCAGCCCTCTGACAGAAGACCCACAGCAGTGGGGTCAGCTCTGTCCTAAGTGAGGACATGAAGCATAAATATGCCAGAGCATCCAGCATATTTCTTCGTTTGTTTCCTTATCAGGGGCAGCCGGACTGTCATCTCCATTCTTTTGAATACGTCGTTACCGTTGTCCCTCACTCTACACTCGTTATCACACCTTATTCGATCCTGCGATTCATTTTTATCTTCCTTTCATTCATAACAGATCTTCTTGTTGCTCTATGTTTCTCGGTTTTTAAGATCTCGATTTCGAATCTGTTCCAAAGTCTCTCTAATTGTATCTGGTTGAACAGCCGGTGTTGCGAAAGCTAGCTCGACCAAATCTACCTTTTTTGATCCCGGAAGTCCATCTCGAGCTCCAGAAATCTAGCCTCTGATCGACAGTCAAATCTCCAACAACAACTACTTCTTTTCGGTGACGGGACTGTCAACCCAGCGTGGCTAGATAAGGCGGCCACTGACGGCCCCTTCCAGCATCAAACCTCGACAAGCCAACCCCGGCTTCATCAAACCAACAATAGAGAGCTACTTAGTCAACATAATCCCTCAGACCAACTCGAACATTCACATCGTGATTTTATTGAAGATGTCCCTTCAATTTCTTCCAATACTACCGCCAACGGTTATGACTTGAGCGTAATTCCACCAGTCCCTGGGGCTCACACCCAGCAGCACTCTCTGGTAAATTGTGAGCACTGCGGACGACAATTTCCCAAAGGCCATCACTGGAAGTATGTACCTCATCCAAAGATTTCTTCAATGTCTTATCTTCGAGTGCCTCTTCTGACTTCCTTTTCCAGTAAGCACCGTAGAGCATACGTATGTCCTGACACGTCTTGCAAAAACTACATATGCCCCGGTTTGCCTTGTAGGCCTGAACTAGACGACAAGGCATTTGGAGGCAACGCTGACCTCCGTCGACACATGATAACTCATCAAGATGCTGATGCAATTGAAAGAGAAATGGTCCCATGTCGATTGGGAAAATGCGGGGGGAGGCTGATGAGAAAAGACAAGCTCTCACGCCATCAGCAGCGAAAACACAAGCTAGACATGTGGTTGCAATAAGTGCGGTCTTTATTGGACAACTCTTGTTTATCTAGGCATTCACTCATTTAGAAAATTGGAATGAATAGAAGAACACATCATTTAAAATTTTGATAATGGACTTTGCATGGATAGATGATCCTCATTGAAGAGATTTCGTCAATCATATACCAGGTGTAACCCGACTATGCACCGACAATTTGTGTCTAGACATCTCGAGAAGTGGAGAACATTTACAGAGCAAAACTATCCTTAATGGATGATGGCCGATGATGCTGATCTAGCTGCCTCGGAGAACGATGTGGGACCGGCTGGTATTTAATAAAGAACCACGGGATGGGGGTACGCAAATTACTAAAAACCAAGCACAAAATGGGTATTGCACTCACAGATGATGATATGAAGCGGTCAGTTCTTGAGGCGGGTTTGAATGAAGCCGAGAATACCAAGGCTGTAGGGTCCCCCCGACAGCGAGGAAGACCGAGGAATCTGCTTAAAAGAAATCAACAAGAAGGTGCATAGCCGAGATGATTAACCCATACTTGGGTTCATTAGGTAGTTTCCAAGGGCTTCATAATAAACTTTCAATGGTCACCTTTTTAGTTTCCAGTGTTACAATTAGTATCTCGCTATAGCCTGCTCGTTATCATCATACATGTATGAAACCCTGAAATACCAGACACATCTGCTTATCAATTTAACTCTACCAAGGTAGACTCCAGTGCTGTAAATAGTTCTGAGGAACAACTGGTGATATCAATTGATTACCGGTTGACGTCAAATTACATGACTTCGAGATAACTGTAAAGAATTGAAAAATAAGGAAATACGTATTCAAACAAACTCATTACTAACAGATGCTCATGCCACATATAAAAATATAAACATACTCTTGGCCTGCCCGTATTTCTCAAGGGAGGTACCAGTAAACACGACAAAAATAACAATAAGAAAACTATGATGATGCCAAATACTTGAGGACCGATTCCCGCTCCTCGACAGGCAGCATGCTCAGTACTTGCTGAACACCCTTGAGACCTCCCTCCTTGTTGCTCATCAAGAGTTGGGCAACATCGTAAGTGACATTTTCAGTCTTGAGTTGTTCAATCTTGTTGGAGATATTCTTCTTGGTCTCTTCATACCAAGAAGCAACCTTGCGGTCGTTGTGGTTGAACTCCTCCTCCAACAAGCCACTCCAGGACTGGAGAGTGCGAAGGTGGATTTCGCGAGCAGATGTTTGAGGAGCCTGGATACCACTAACAGGGACTGCTCCACTGCTTCCGTTTCGCGGCGTAGGCTTGGGCTGCGCCTCAATCATGCGCTTCAAGAGAACCTCCTCACTCAAACGGCGGCGAAGACGCCAGTAGAAGAACCTTCTAGCATTCACCCATTGGAGAGGCTGGCGAATGGTACCCTTGGCTTCCATACGTCCTGCACGGTCGTGGAGGTCGGCGAATTGCAAAGCGATCTGCATGTAAACAGGGAGCAATTCGTCTTCTCGGGCAGCCATCTTGGCCTTGATTTCAGAGAGCTGCTCGTTGCTGAGGGATTTGTCTTCGAGCTGTCTACGGAGTTCACCGTAGGTAGCATCCAAACGAGCCATGGTATCAAGCTGTTTCTCACGTCTGAACTTGATGTTGACAATACCCTCGGGCTCCAAGACACCACCACGCGATTCCTCGTCCGCATACATTTCCATTTGGTCGGGGTTGATGGTGGGGTCAATGACAACCTAGAGAAAATAATTAGCACTTTGTCAGAAGCGAGTGATGAGATAAATGAACTTACCCAAGAACCACCACGAAGTTCACCGAATGGTGGAATGTACACAAAGATCGGTTGCTCATACTTGACAAGAGCATCGACAATGTAAGAACCGTACTTGAGCACCTCGTTGTACATGTCACGTTGACCACCAGAGAAACCACGCCAGTTGGCCAGAATCATCACTGGAAGCTGTTCACCGTTGTTGAAGTCCCGCAGAGCCTGTGCGGTCTTGTAGGCGGAGTTCGGGAACCACACACCACCAGCCTCCATAGAAACCATTTCCATGGATTCAGGGTTAGCGGGGTCTGCAGGGGTAACATTGTCAACAGTTCGGGATTCAACGGCGATAACACCCATTGGGATACCACCCAAACGAGCACGACCAACAACAACGGTTCTGGCCCAACCACCAAGACTCTCTTCAAAGGAGTCTTTGTCGAAAAGACCAGAGAGGAATTCGTCTCCTTCTTCTTTTCCGCCAATCAACCATCTGACATCGTACTGTCCTCGAGGAGGAACAAAGGTGATGTCACGGTCCCAGTTGTCAGACCATGGTCGAATAGGGACAGGAGCGTTCTTCCTGTCAGGCACAAACGACATCCAATCAACAATCTTTTGAATACCTTCAAAATCGTCATTGGCAGTCATGTGGGAAACACCGTTCTTGTACATGATCTGGGTACCACCAAGTTGCAAGTTGGATGTGTACACTTCACGGCCGAGCAGCTTGTTGATAGCCGGAGCACCAGTGAGAATAATAGGCTGGCCCTCGACTTGGATGGCACGCTGACCAAGACGCACGAGATAAGCACCAATACCAACGGAACGGCATGTGACCAATGTGATAGTGAAGATGTCCTCATAAGCACGCGAAGTCTCACCAGCAATCAAACCTGATCCTCGAAGACATTCGACACCTAATCCGTCCTTGGCTCCAATAACGGCAGTAATCTTGTGTCGTTCTTCTCCATCTTCATGGACAGGCTCAGTGATAACTTCCTTGACTTTGCGTTCGTCCAACTTCTTCTTGACTTCAGGAGTCAAGTAGAGGTATTTGAAGCCAGCTTGGGGCTTCGCCGGGTCGTTCCATGCAACATTGAGGTAAGGGATTAATTCATCGGCCATGCCAATACGGGCACCAGAGTTGGCAGAAAGGTAGATACGAGGAATACCAAGTTTCCTAGCAAGCTCAGTGCACTTGTGGAAGAACTTGTCTTCCTGAGGTCCGAAAGAACCAATTTGATAAGTGATGTCGTTAGCGATAATGATGAATTTTCGGCCGCGAGGGTACTCGGGAGTGTAAGCTGTGACAATCCAGCCAACCATACCGTGAGTGTTTGTACCAGCCTCGCGAGAAACCTCAACGAGATTGTCAGTGTCGTCCAAAACAAGCTCACAGTACTCGATACATTCTCCAACCGGGGGTCTTTTCTCAGCAAGAGATGGGATCTTTTCGATACTCTTGGTCCAGCTGTTCTGGAAAGCTTGGCGGAAAAGTTCCGGGAAGTCGTAGACGTACTGCGTACCCATAAGGTGTGCCTTGTAGCGTTTTGGTTGCAGCCACTCCTTTGTCGGGTAAGGTGTCGACACGGGGCGTAGGTGCATGGAGCCGATCTTGTTGGTACCTCCGATGCTGTGGAAGATCCATTCTCCCTTTTCGGACTTCTTCTCGGCGTACAGCTCGACCTGAATGATGAAACCGTAGGTGTTGCTGATGATAACTCGAACAGGATAAGGAACTCCAGTGGCGGGATCCGTGCACAGGATACGAATCTCAGCACCTGTGACACGAAGTTTCCAGAGACGGTGACCGAAGCGATCCAAGAAACCGGCCAAGGCTTCCTCGATATCTTGGGGCTGGAGAGGGAAAACAGGTGAGAAGTTGATAAAGATATGGTTAAGGTCAGAGTTGTTGTTGCCAATGACCTCCAGGGCATCCAAAATATCATTCATCAGGCGATCAGCTTCCGAAATCAAATACTCTGCGGTAGGAATGTCGTCGCGAAGACGGCCAGGGCGCACTACGGCACGAGTAAAGTAACGTTTGTCAATCGATTGACGGTCATTTTCAGGGCCCTTGCCAATGGCCTCGTACACGTGGATGTTGCGGTTCTCAGTGAAGACGGGCTTGATTTTGAATTTCGACAGGCGGCCCAATTCAAGTTGGAAGGCCAAAGCCGGTTCACTGTGACGAATGCTCTCATCTTCGTCATAAAGAGGTCCACGGAAAGTGAAGTATCCAGGGTAAGTACCATCCTTGTGTCCACAAATGAACGTGATACGACGAATGTCTCTGGCTAAGAACTCTTCTTTGTGGTCGGAAACGATTTGGTTGAATTGAGAAAAGAGCTCAGCATCATCCAGGTCTTCTACATCACGGATAGCGACAGTGCATACTCCAGAGAGTTCTCCCTCGCTATCAGCACGGGGTGGTCTGCGTTTGTCGTTCAATTCAGCGGTAAGAAGATTCTTCTCAAGAGTCTTCTTGGGCTTGGCATTATGGCGAGGGAAAACATCAAGCGCCCGCACCAATTGCTCATCAACTTCTTCCAGATATTGAACAGGGATGATGACACCCTTGCGAGGGATCTCACCAGAATCGACGTTAACGACGTAGGACATGTCACTAATGGAATTAATTCGCCTGAATGGGTTGGCTGCATCAGCAGTCGGGGTACCGGGAGTAGACGGGTGAGAAGATGTAATCGGAAGACCGAAATCTGCTTGTCCAAGCTTTCCAAGGGAGAAATCCCAGGAGATGAAAGGCTGTTCATTATCGGCGTGATACTGGATACCCTTCACAGTATAAGCACGGTAAGCACGGCGAATATACACTTCAAGAGCGGCCATTGTAACCCAGGGGTCGGCGTGTGAAAAGAACAGAGGAAGAACGTCGAAAACGGTGAATTTGGAGTCGACGACCTCTGAGAGCACACCGAAATCGGGCTCTCGGTGGTCCCAGCCAGCTTCGCCATAGCGAGATTCAACCACGGAAGAGCGGAGAATGTGTTCCATTTGTGTGGCTCTTTCTTCAAGAGATGGCAGAGCAGCTTGGATGAGGAGCTCACGAGCCTTGAGAGTGACCTTGGCGGCAGCGCGGGATTCCAACTCTGTCAACTTACGCAGGATAGGCTTAAAGTGCTTTCCAACATTGCCAGCTTGAGGCTGGTTGGGCCGGTACAAATCCAGGATGGCAAGGACCAGGTTATTCTTGGCGCCGACCTTGGCGTGAGACAGAACCGTCTGGATGACTACTTGGATGTCTTCCTTGTTCTCATCACGCAATTTCAAGATGACTTCTTCATCACGAGTATTACGTCCGGTGAATCGGCTTTCAACATCGTAGTACTGTTCCAGGAGGCCAATGAAAACGTCGTATTCGTGAACTTTCAGGCCGTCTTTGTAGAGATCGATGACGTGGATGAGTGGGCTTAAGGTAGTCTTAAGAATCTCTGCATCACCTGGGTTGACATTGTCCTCGATGAATTTAAGCACCGTTTTTTGAAGTTGTTTGGCAGGGAATTCAGTGTGGCGCGATTTAGCACGTTCCACAACTTGCGAAAGCTGAGATGCCAGCTTTCCTGGCATACGAGAATGAAGAGCAGCAAACTGGGCATTCCACTCGCCGTACGGAAGTTCGGGGTTTTGCAACACTGTGACTAATTCTTTCAAAGTCGCTTTCATGAGGAATTGGTTGTCATAACCCTTGAGAATGTTCTCCAGAATGCTGCGGAGAAGCATGAATCTCTGTGGGGGCTTGTTACCAACGATCTGGGGAGGGCCCATGTCAGGAAGTTGTTCCGTAAAGGGCTGAGCGTGTTTGACACGAGATGGGTCATCCAAAGCTAAAATACCGAGAATATCACCAGCTTCAAGGGTGGCTCCCGGCTGCTTGATGAACTGCACGGTACCGTCCTCTTGGGCAATCAAGGGCATGTACATTTTCATGACCTCAACTTCGGCAAAGGCCTGACCAGCCTTGACGTGGTCGCCATTCTCGACGCTGAACTTGACCAATTTTCCGGGACTGGGAGTACGTAACTGGGTGGGGTCATTTTCTTGCTCAAGCAGACAGGTCTTGCCATCAACGCTCAGACGCGTAGCGGCAGCTTCTTCCTTCCAATACACGTTGTGGCTTCGACCATTCATCAGAACAAGCAAGCCGCCATCTGCCAAAGCACGGACGCCCACAGAGCACTTTGAACCGTTGATGAAGAGGTGGTAGCTATCCGAGCTAGCTCGAGTGGTGGTAAATTTATAGCGAGATCCCTCGTAGATGAAATCGACTGGGAAAACGGTCTTGAGAACTTCCTTGGACGGAACTTGTCCTCTTTCCAAGTTAAAGCGATACTCGGCAATGCACTCTTCGCTTGCCAAATGGGCCTTAGTTATGGCACCACAAATGATGGCAACGGTGCGGTCAGGGCGCTCAGCAGTAAGCTTGTTTGAGATGAGTTGATCAAGCCAGCCTGTGGTGATCGTGTTGTCTTCAAAAGCGGGGGTTTCGAGCAGCTTAATTAAATACTCGACAGTAGTGCGGAAATCACCACGAATGCTAAGTTCCTTCAAGGCCACAACCATGTGTTTCCGAGAAGCAGTACGGTTCTCACCGTACGCGAAAATATGGCCGAACTGACTGTCAGAGAAACTGTGAATACCACCAGCGGTACCAACAGAGAAATAACCCCAAACATTGGAAGAACTGCGGAAGTTGAGCTCGTGCATTGTTCCACTGGATGGCTTGAAACCTTCGCCGGGATCTTCGGAGGTGATACGGCAGGCAGTACAGTGGCCCTTGGGCTGGGGGCGGCGCTGAGCCTTCACGCTGTCTTCATTGGAGAAGTCGAAGTCGATGGGAGAGGAGGTGTGGGGGTCGACACCGTACAAGAGACGGATGTCACGGATGCGATGAAGAGGGATACCCATGGCAATTTGAAGCTGGGCAGCTGGCAGGTTGACACCTGTAACCATTTCCGTGGTAGGGTGCTCGACCTGGAGACGCGGGTTGAGCTCCAGGAAGTAGAACTTGTCGTCGGCATGCGAGTACAGGTATTCGACTGTACCAGCGGACACGTAACCAACCAATTTACCCAAGCTGACAGCAGCACGCTCCATAGCCTGGAAAGTAATGGGCTTGGCAATGGTAGCTGGGGCTTCTTCGATAATCTTCTGGTGCCGTCTTTGGACAGAGCAATCACGACCGAACAGGGAAATGTTGTTTCCATACTGATCAGCCAACAACTGGACTTCCAAATGTCTGGCATTACCTGCCAATTTCATGATAAAAATGGGCGATCCAGGGATTTCGCTGGCGGCAGCATTATAGAGGCTGATGAAGTCTTCTTCGTTCTCAACCTTTCGAATACCCTTACCACCACCACCTTCAGAAGCTTTAACCATGACAGGGAAGCCAATCTTGCGCGCAGCCTCCAGACCCTCCTCGGGAGAATGTGTACAGCCCTTGTCATAAATGTGGTCCTCTACCGTCACGATTCCGTCCTTATCCACCTTGACCTCGTCGACACCTGTGCCTGACCAGGGAATACAAGGCACTTCAGCATGCTGGGCTACAATTGTTGAAGAAATCTTGTCACCGAGAGAGCGCATGGCGGAGCCTGGAGGGCCAATGAAAATGATCTTTTTTGGAGATGCAGCCAAGGCTTCGGGAAGCCTTGGGTTTTCCGAAGCGTGACCCCTAGACAATATTAGAAAGAGCGGTGCAAACAGATCGAAATATCTTTGAAGTCATACCATCCGGCCCACACTGCATGGACGTCCATTCGTTCAGCAATATCAACAATCAACTCAACATTTGCATAATTATTGTTGTTGGTTCCTCCCGGCACCTCCACATATTGGTCAGCCATACGAATGTAGTCGGCATTGGCTTGTAAATCTTCGGGGGTGGCCATGACAGTGAACTGGATAGCCCGTTCATTGCCAAAAACCTCGTAGGCCCATTTTCTGACGGATCTGATCTCCTTGACGGCAGCGATACCGTTGTTGGCAATAAGAACCTATTGGTGAAGCTCCGGTTAGCATTTTGCAGGGCAAAAAAAAATGGTATGGACACTTACGGATGTGATGACAGAGTGGCCATCGTGGGAAGCCACAAAGTCCTTCACTTTGCTCGGCGGAGCAAGATCTAAACGGTTCCCGCCGATGAAGTGTGAAGGGACATTGTGGTTTTTGGCAGCGAACGAGCTGCGCTGGCTGTGAGCCTTTTTAACTCCGTTGGTAGCAGACATGTTGACGCGGGGAAGGCGGGCCTCCCATGCACTGAAACTCAACAAACGAGGATATAGAAAAGGTGACAGTAGTTATGCGAAATGGCCTCTGCCAAATTGGACGCTGGATTCTAAATGTGCGTGACGTATAGAAACCCCGACGCAAAGCTGAGAGTCGGGGGGCCAAAATAATCGCTGACGGGGAGGCGGATAGCGTTCAAATGACAGCGGTCAGAGAACTGCGGTTATTTTCTCACAAAGTCAGCACGAACGAAAACAAGTCAACAATCTCTCATGGTGGTTTCGGGCGGGGTGGAAGGTCGGGGAAGAGAGATTTGTGACCGATGGGATGGCCCGAATAGCAACAGCTGCGCAGGGCTTATCGCGGAGATAGGATACACACCTGACGCTGGATAAGATTAATAGAATTAGGTCAAGCAGTACAGTGCAAGAGAAGAACAACGGACAGAAGCGAATTGAAGGTAAGGAGGAGCAAGATTGGGTCTTCAGGCTATCGGATAGAGAAAAAGAGAGAGAGAGAGAAAGAGGTGTGGATGGAAGTGGATGGGGGAGAGATGGTCCGGATTGCTATCGAGGAAGGAGCCAAGAAGAGCAACCACAACCTGGTCGGACCGATTGGGGATAGCGCGGGCAGTCGCTGCAGCAATGGTTATTGGTGTTACCGGGCCTGATGGCGGTTTGCAGCAACAGAGCTGGGAGCTCACTACTGGTTAGTTAAACCAGATGATGGATAATATTAATTATGCTTGCGATTGGGGAGAGGCAAAAAAAAAAAAAAAAACAAGATCCAAGGTTCGAACGCGGGCCCACCGGAGCCCCACTCTGACTGGCCCGACTGGGCGACAACTGCCCAAAAGAGCGAAAAAGTGGCCGTAGCGCCAGGCCCGATGCGGCTAGCGGGCAGCGGCGGCCGAGCACCCACAACAGGGACTCCCCCAACTGTTGACGACGTTCTCGGCGCATTCTTTTCTGACGTCCCCAAGATGATTTGTTCCCAACCAACTAACTGCCTTGTGCGCCCTGTTGGGAAGGCCTGCCATTTTCGGCCATGACAGCGTGGCTGGCGAGTCCGCCCGTTCGGTTCAACAAACATACTGTGAGCGGCGACCTGGTCCCTGTCAGCGTGCCTTTTGCTAACTACGTATCCGTATTCCGTAGTGCAGTATCACCTCGTCCGTCGCTAGTCTGCTCACTCGGTGTTACAAAAGTCTCACGCATGCGTTATCACTACCCTCGTATTACAGGGCGTTGAACGGGTGTGTGTGTGCCCAGTATTAATTAATTACCTCGATTCAGAGCAGGAAAACACACAAGATACTCCTTCCAGCTAGGCTCGTCGCGGCAGCCGATGCCTGATTGGGAACGCCCCTTGCAGTGACTGGTGGGCCGTCCCAACCGGCCCTACGGAGACCGAGATCAATAATCCTATATTAGTCTCCAGTAATGGCCTTGGCGGCGATGGATGATGGGCCAGTGATGATGCGAGCCTCTTGCGACTTGCGAGGGATGCACCATGTGAATAACAACCCGTGGATAAGACGCCAGGCCTTCGGACTCTTGGTCGCGGATGTCGTTCTCGTTCTCACTGGGTTCGTTCGTTCCATATGCTTGTCCGGAAACAATCGTCCGATCCCCAATACAGTATTGATGTATTGATACCCACAAAGTAACAGGCTTGGTCGACAAATCACTCAACAGACGAATACGGGAGATACGTTGATCGCCGACTAAGGTTATGTAATTATGTTATCTACCTGACAAGGAGTCAAGGACACCTTGTCATCTCCACTCCACCGCTCGACGGCCCAGACGAAACGAAGTCGACGACAATCACATCAACCAATCCTACTAATAACAATTTACTATACTCTTATTGTTCGTGCCTGACTGCTTTAACTAGGATACGTCGGGTCAAATGCAAATGATGCGACGAGGTGGCACGCACCATCACCCTATCTTTCCTCAGTCTGCATGAAGAACAAATCCAAATTAGCCTTATCGATAACCGTCTCATCCCGTCGGCACAGGCGATCAATTCTTCATCCACATCCACTCATCCACTCCCGGCGGCGGCGGCGGCCACGGCTCAGCCGCTTGCGAACAATCGCGCGAAAATGTAACATTCCGGATGTACTAGTACTCTAGTACCTCTATACTACGTAAATTATTAAACCCTTTAACTGAGTGAATATTGCTCGCGGCCAGAACTGGCGAAATTGAGGGTCCAAATGACGGAAGACTACTCTGTATGATGATCTGCAAAAAAGAAGGGCTTGCATAGCTTCGAAGCTTGTAACACGTACTCCGTACAATTTTCCGTGCAATAGTACTACGTACTATGTATCAGTTTGATACCAGGCTGTCAATGTTACTTTGAATGTATATGCACGGAGTACGTACGTGAAATCGTCAAATGTCGGGTGAATCAATGCGGCCTAAGCTATACGTACTGACTTCTGGCATGCTCACTCACAATTACCCGACTCAGCCGCTCACAGTAATGAATCAAAATAGAATTAATTATTATTTACAGTTCGCGATGAAATGATACTATTAATATTTATTCTGGCTGATTCTACCGTACTTTAGACTTTATCAAGTAAGCGCTAACCTCGGACATTACACTGTTTGTTGCCAGTCAGTCCTTTCGTATCATAAAGGAGTAACAATAATGGGATCAAGTTAGTCTTTATCTCAACTAATATAAATATTCCGACAGCCCATTATCCAGAAAACCATTCAATATATTGCGATTTGTTTTGTTCCATTTTTAATTCTAACAACATTGAAGAGAAACGTGCAGTGGTAATCCCCGGTCGTTTCAAACGTCATTGATTCCCGGCCCCGATCCGAGCTAAACAACATTATCCCGATTGGATTGACTTATTTACACTCCGGAGTCCGTAAGACGGAGTTTTATTTTTATTTTTCTAACAAAGAAAAAAAAAAGAAACCCGACTCGGTCTGTCTGACTCGTATATCCGTTCTTTCCGATAGCAGCGCATTCTTCGTCTATTCAAAGCCAACCCAACCAACATCAATCGCCAAGCTGACGATATATTATCAAATGATCGTATACTGTGTATAACATTCGGGTATTGTCTAAACTGACCAACTAATTACAGGATTCAAGAAAAAAAAATAATAGAAAAATGAAAAAAAAAGGTAGGTCACAATAAAAGAAAATTCGGCTGTGTACAGCGATGGGACGTCGTCAAAAATCGACAACAAATAACTTCTCTACTCGGAGTATAGAAGATTGGCGAATGTGCATATAATACCCACCAGCAAAAAAAAAAACAAAACAGGCACCTTTGTCCACCGTGACAAATTCGCCTATACGCCGTGCAATGAATGAAAACAATCCCCAGTCATCAACGAGAAATTTCCTTTCTCGCGGTAGCAGTAATAAAAAAAGACAGATCGATCCAAAGCCGAGTTGCCGTAAAGTTTTTTTGTTTAGAAAAACATATGAAAACAAGAAAAAAAAAAAAAAAGGAGAGGATACAGATATAAAATATAGCCATATCAATATGTCTCTCCAAGGTCGCTTGGCTTCCTTCTAGGCCCTTGGCTTGATCTGAAATCAAGTTTCTGGATTTCGCCCGCTGCATTGGTTCGTCGGGGCCCTGGGATACCGCTGTATCCAATGCTTCCGCTGGGTCTTTTTTTCAAGCCTCCGGGGCCAGGGATGGACGACCGGAAGATTGCATCGTTGTCTAATGTACTACCCCGGCGAGGTGTTGGAGTAGTGATGTCGGTATCTTCTTCTATAAAAGTCATGCTCTTGGCAGGGCCATGGCTTTGAGAATATGAGCTTAATGATGACCGTGGTCGACGACTTTCTGTCGTTGGATTGGTCGAGTAATGTCCAAGAGGAGTTCGTGCTCGGTTTAGGCTTTGTCTACTATCTGGTCGAGACACTGGTATCCCACTTCCAAAGTTGCCTGTTCCGATGGAATTGCGGCTCGAGTAACTAGTCCGGCTACTTGGTCGGCTATCAACCGATCGCCCAAAGGACTGTCGGCTGTGGGGAATGAAGGAAGACGATGTCGCAGTGTCGCCGTCCAAGGCGGAGGAGCCGACACTGCTGGTGCTTGTTCGCTTGCGAGAGCTCTTGCGCACTGTGACCGAGGATGGTATTGAGCTCTGGCCTAGAGCTGACGGCGTGCGAGGCGATGCCCCATTTGGAGTTTCGGATGGAGCTGGAAGTCGCGAACGCGCAGAGTGAACACGCTGTTCGAGCTTTTGCATCTTCCCAATAAGTCCTCGGATTTGATACAAAGAACCCGATCGAGGAATACCAGATTGAGAAGAGCTGAGTCGCGGTGCACTGCGGAGATTTGACATGGATGGAGTTGAAAGACCATTGGAATGAGGAATAGAAGGAGTCCGAGTGTGTCTGCCATAGTTTGGGCGAGGCACACTACTTGAAATTGACACGCGAGCGCGGGAAGCGCCGCCTTCGGTGCCTGGCTTGTGAACTCCAACCGAGGATTCTGAAGCGGTAGGCGACGGAGGAGTCAATGCCTCAGAGGTGGCGGACGAGACTGATTTGGCGGGAGGCGTCGTCATTGTCGGCGAAGAGGAAGTTGTAACTGGCGAATGTTCGGCGCCTTCACTGTGCTGGGTGTTGACTACAGATGACGAACTCAAGTAAGCGGGCTTGCGGCGCTGGCTGAGCTCGCTCTCGGCTTTGCGCAGTTTGTTATTGACAATATCTGCCTCGATCTTCAAGTCGGACAGTTCATCTCGCAGACGTTGGTTTTCGATGCGCAGCCCTTCTCGTTCTTGTTCTCCGTTCTTAACCTCTTCGTCTAAGAGGACCCCACGCTCAATAGCAATGTTGTATTTTGATTCCAAGTCCTCCAGGGACGAGGTCGTATTTCGAGCCTGACGTTCATAATCATCATTGGCCACTTCAATATCTCGAAGCTTGAGTTGCAAGGCACGGTTGGTTTCCCGCAGAGTAGTAATTTCCTTTTGCAGAGTGTTTTGCGCCGAGTTCGCTTCGGTTTTCGCTTGCTTGTACTTGGCCTGTTCGCAAGTGTGTCAGTAACCGCCTAATATTTAAAAAAAAAAAAAAAAAAAAAAAAAAAAAAAAAAAAAAAAAATGACATCTCAGCCCTACCTTCCATTCATCGACTTCGTATTTCAAGCTCTCCGACTTTTCCTTCAAGTGTCGTTCCCGTTTCTCAGATGCTTCGATATCCTTTTCCAACTCCGCTTCTAGTTCCCGACTAGAGGCTTGGAAATCGGCGAGTTCGAGTTCCAGTTGCTCATACTGCGATTTATAGTATGAGAGTTCCTCCTCCATCGAACTGCTGGCCTTAGTTGCCGAGGGCGTGGTGTTGGGATCTTCCGCGGACGGCATTGTTCAGCGTGCCGCGGCGGGGAGATCGAGTCTAGATAAGGAGGCGGTAATGGCACATTCAAATCAGACGTCTTTGTCTGATGGCACCGGTCGGGGATGACCAGCGACTCGGTTCGCGCTGCACTATTGCGCTGTTGTTTGCTATAGACGGAGTCGTTGTGTTGTGGTTGTGGTTGTCGTTATCGTTGCTATGTTGCTCCCCCCGCTCTCCTGGTTCGATATCGGGAGGTCGACCTCGAAAGGTTGGGGTTGTCGGGTCGCAGAGTCGAGGCCGGGGCAGTCAGCCCGATCGCGCAAAAGTTACCTACCTGTTGATATGACTGCTGTATCCCCGCGCTGGGGGAGGGCGGAGAGGGGATATCAAGAGGCTGCTGGGTCGTGGTTGTTGCTGGGATGCTGCACCCGGGAGGATGATGTTTTGGTGTCAACACAGACTCACCGCCAAGGTTGGTCGTCCCGTGATTCGGCTTGTTGATTCATCAGTTCGGCCTGACTACGCCTTAGTGCGACACTAGCAATACATCTTGATTTGCACCTGAGCCTGTCATCTGCTTGTCCCATTTATATATTTAAATTTTAGGAAAATGAAACAAAATGTGATATCTTGTAGATTTACAAAGAGCATATGAGAAATGATCCCAACAATAAACCAAAGATACGCTGTTTGGCTGTAATCAATTCAAAATGCTCTCTTCCAGGCTTAGCGCATTCCGGTAGAACTATGTTCCGTGGTCGCTGTTACCAGTTGATGTAATTATCAGTTCTTGTAGTAAACTCTTATTTAAATTTCAATGCAAATGACTGTGTATGATTGTGGTATTTTTCAATATACATATAAATTGATGTACTTGATATCAACCCAAATATTAAGGTTGAGGCCAAAATTATATTCAAGGCCCATCACGGCATGGGAAATGAGAATGAGGCGATAAAAATAAAGTGAAATTTATTTTCCCTTGTACAATACTCCATACATATAAATATTCTGCCGGCATGCTCAGTTCTCGAAGCTGCATGTGTTCCGCCCAATACATCAATTGATGCGTACCTCAGGGAAACCACCAGCAGACATACACCATGATTCTCAGCGGACGCGAAATCGTCACGCGCCAATTGGTGCGCAACCTGCTATACGTTTCCCAGCAGCAACAGCCATGCGGTGTCGATCTAACCCTTCGCCAAGTGTCTAAATGGACCTCAGCAGCGACAGTTGACTTTGATAATACCAAGCGCCAGGCGGCCAAAACTTGCAGCTTGCCTTTCGACACCACCAGCCACGCACTCACACTAGAACCGGGGGCTTACCTGGTCGATTTCAACGAAACGGTTCACATCCCACGGAATTGCATGGCAAGCGTTTTCCCTAGATCATCTCTGTGGCGGTCTGGTGTAGGAATCAGTGCTGGTGTGGTCGATGCAGGGTATGAAGGTGCCATGGGAGCTTTGATGGAGGTGAAGAATCCCAGCGGAGTTGTGCTTTACAAAAACAGTAAGCTCGCACAGGTTGTATTCGAGGAAATGGGGGAAACAGTCGAGGGATATAATGGAACTTACCAGTCCTCGACAAGCAGTGCTGGACGCGATGGGACACATGCATAGTTATCATGTTGTTATAGGTTACATGTGAAGTAGCTAATGTGTATCCGATCAGTGGATAAAAAGTATATATAAAAAAGCATGTGTTGATAGTAAGTTAAAGATCGCGGAACGCAGTATAGAATTAGATGTTATATTAATAGCCCCGGATTGGGCTCGGGGGCACCCTACAGGCTCCAACGCTTTTAACCTAAGGAGGGCTCTTATATTATAGAACAGCCGTTAAAACATATCAGTTGATGCCCTGTCCATCGCGAAATTATATCCTTGCACTAAGTGATCCCGTTGCCATGACTGCCGGCGCTACCCCCCAAACAGCCTAGCGCAGTCCACCCTGCACCCCCAATGACAATTGTTAATGTTGGCGCTTTGGCTCCGCCAACAAGGCTCTCAGGCTGCCCCAAGATCAAAGGAAGAAAGACCCAAAAAAACTATTAGGAGAATACGGAGACAACGCAGCGATCATCACGGAGATCTTGTCTCCAGTCAGCCCTGCTAATCTGTTCCGTCGGGTAAGTGCCTTGTTCTCCGCCCTGCTGCGCTTGTCGTGGGTGTATCGCGTCATGTGTCGAGACGGTCCACTATGTCCACGCACAGCCTCACAGTTGGCCACTGCAAATGACACCGCCGTTGCTTCCACGCACTTTGCTCGCGACGTACCTGGACTTGCCGTTTCTGGTTATCGGAGCATCGTTTGTAGTTCTTGCGATGATTTGAAGACATGAAATCTCCCAGATGGGCTGCAGGCTGACTGATACCATTACCATCCTCAGTGGCAACAACCGCCATCAACAAGCCTGGCCAAAATGGCGGATACATCGGACTTGAATCTCGATGCTCCGAGCGACCTTCAAGATATTCCAGATTCGGCAATGGAACTGGTGCCCCCACCTGAAGGGACTTTTCCAGACAGGTGAGAGGGAGTCGCTCGTCTGGTCGTTTACCGCTGCTAACGAACGCTGCAGGACATCTTTGTTAGCGTCCGTGCAAGCTCACGGAAAGACCCATGGATACAACATTGTCGTCAAGTCTTCGAGTACTCCAACGGAGAAGAAGCCGGGCCGGACAGCAAAGATCTGGCTTCGATGTGACCGAGGAGGCCAGTATCGACCACGCAATGGCCTCACAGAAGAAACGCGGAAGCGAAAGCGGACGTCACGCTTGATGGACTGTCCATTCATGCTTGTCGCAGCTGGTAATCCTGGCTTCTGGACGCTAACTGTTCTTAATCCGTCGCATAACCATGGCCCGGTAATCGAGAGACCACGGCCTTTGCCGCAACATCGAGTCAAAAAGGGTCAGATTCCGGCACAGCCTTATGATTGGCCGCATGATGCTACATTGACCCCTTTTACCACAGCGCTTGTTATAATTGATATGCAAAAAGACTGTAAGTTATAGCTAAAGCTGGCAGGATAATGTACGTAGGTGATACTGATGCAGTCTGCAGTCTGTGCTCCTGGCGGGTATTTGGAGTTCCAAGGCTACGACATATCTCCTTCACGCGAAATCATTCCCAAGCTGCAACAACTATTACATACTTTTCGCACCGCCGGATTCCCGGTCTATCACACTCGCGAGGGTAAGACAAGCCAATTTCTCTCCTGCATTCCGTTCTAACATCCGTCCAGGCCACCGGCCAGATTTATCAACTCTCTCGGCGCGAGAAAACTACCGTTCCCGCAATAATCCATCCACTTTGGGCATTGGCTCACAAGGACCACTTGGTCGACTACTGATTCGGGGCGAGGGCGGTCACGATATCATTGATGAACTGTATCCTTTACAGGGAGAGCCGATTATCGATAAACCCGGTCGAGGAGCCTTTGCTTATACTGATTTTGAGTTGCTCTTAAGAAACAAGGGTATCAAGAACCTTGTGATTGCAGGAGTCACTACAGATGTTTGCGTTTCAACTACCATGCGCGAAGCCAACGACCGAGGCTTTGACTGTGTGGTCCTGGACGACGGTTGCGCCGCCACGGATCCGCTTCTCCATGACAGCACACTGAATTCAATCAAGATGGAAGGAGGTATCTTTGGATCTGTCGCAAAAGTAGACGATGTCATTCACGCAGTGGAAAACTTCAAGGCCGCTGCAATCAAGAACAAAATGACACCTGGGATGACGCCTCAAATGAGTGGTCAGCTAAGTGCGTGATTCGTTTTTGAAATCTTTTAACTTTTATATCCAACGGGCGGTGCTTTTCCTTTTTTTTTTTTTTTCTTTCTGTCTTTTCAAAGCAAGGCGTGAATCTGAACTTTTGTGGTATTTCCATCCCCTTAGAGGTGGGGGATTGTGAGTAATCAAGGAGCATTTCTGATTAGTTAGTTCATCTACATTGAGGACAAGGCCAACCAAGAGAAGCTGATACGAGGTCATTCTTCATGTTACTCATTTGGGTATCTCTTTAATTCATCAGCAGTTGCAAGTCCTCACACGTGACCGTCATAAACCTCTCCGATCAAATATAAACAAACCCCTTTCACAACCACTTCCTCCCCGCCGCCGTGACTCTAGACCTAAACACCGGACTCGTGATCTGCATACCCTGCCGATAAAACGGACTCATCACCGTCTTGACCCAGTTCTCATATACCTCATTCATAAATTGTCGTATAGCTTCTTCGGTCTGCGGCGAGGTCGGATTCGCGGCTATGGAACTCGACGATGCCCGTGACGCTGCTGCGGCACCGAGACCCGCCGCAAGGGATGCGGTCGATCCGGCCACGCCGCCAGCAGAAGATGAAGGGAGTTGTGGGGGTTGGTGGAGGAGGATGAAGCGAGCACCGGAAGGGGTGAGAAAGGCGGATACGTGGGATGCTGTGGGTGGGTAGGTATCGATGTGTTTGAGGTAGCTGTTGTTTTTTGAATGGTATATTATCAGCCAGACTGCCGGTGAAAGATCTGAGAGAGAGAGAGAGTATGTGTGTGGGTGCTGTTCTTACAGAGATCCATTCGTCCATTGTGCCTCTTCGACAATGTCCAAGCTTGCATGAACAACGAATTGATTCATATACTGGGCCGACTCTGGGAACCGGAAACGCGCAATGCCATCACCGCCAGCTTTTGACGTTCCAAATGTGAGGCTGAAGAGTGGTACGTCGGTTGGCGACAGAATTGTGAAATAGTACGACATTTTGTGGAGGGATTGAGTTGTTGTGTCAGCATGCCAATATATGCAGAGCCAGAATATGATAACGCTTCAACTTGACATGTTCAATTTGTAGCTGTGCTACGCCTCGAGCAGGAAAACAAAAGGTCTTTTCCCGATTTGCTGGGTAGTGGTTGATTGTTTATTCGCAGAAGTCGATTTAAGCTCCATACCTGTCTTTGCGATCCGCGATAACACCCATGTGGGGATATCACGTGTGCCGATTACTAAGGGGCTTCCTATTCTCAATAAGTGACTATTCGCTAATATTTCTAATATTATTTAGAATTATGGTGGATCATTTTAGTTAGACAATGCTACTGAAAATTAATTGCCGGGAGAGGAGTCCGTCTGAGTGAGGGTGCAAGAAACAGCGTAGCAGAACGCAGTCTATACAATTGCAGTGCACAACCAATCATATCATGCAGTGAACACACATAGTATACTGATAAACAAAAGAATACACTATAGAACAACTTTAAAAAGTTCAAGACAATGAAGAGTCTCCTGGAAGAAAGTATTTGAGTCAGCGTGGTTATTCAACACTTTATTCGGCGGACTTATATTACGTAGATGGGACATAAAAACATCCTAACAAAGCACGCCGCTTTGCCTTGCCAAACTTGTGTTGGAATTTAGTAACAAAAACCTGCTCCGCGAATATGGCGTTGTAACAAATACTCCGCGGGGTAGAGAGAGGAGAAAATGCTGATGTAACTTCTAAATAAACCGAATAAGTAGTTATAGGATTAGGTCCTAAAATTGAAAAGGCACTATTGAGCATTGGATCTTAACTTAAAATCCAGATCAGCACTGTTTTCTGCCATAGACATAGATGGTAAGTACCTCGTGGCATGGCATTTATTGGACCATCGGCCCGTTGATCTGAGACAACATAGATCCTGGGGATGTTAACTTCGGACCCCATTGCTCCGAAGTTCATAAATACGACGAGCCCACGCGCGGATGCCTTGTTTCGGTTTCTTCAGAGATGATGAGTGATTCGGGATATGTGGATAAACTCAACATTTTATTCTCGAAAAGCCACGGGCATATAGTTTGGGCTTGGACATGAAGACAAGGCCAGCCAACGGAGATATATTGCAGTAAAGTTTGAAGCTCAGATGTCGATAAGTCGAAAACTACATGAAGCATACCGACTGCATTTATCATGATTTAGATACGTCAATTGAAGATGAACGTGAGAGACTTTCATTTGAAACGATCGATTCAACGTTTTGAATACTGTGGTTCAAAGTCCAAGGAAGGACAGGGTATCTAAACGTGTTCATTCCCGACAGAAGGACGTCAACATGTGATGATCTGTCCACATGAGGTATCAGGATCAAGACGAACCGAGTGAATTACACACTCGATTGCACCATTGTCTGAAAGTACGAGGGGCCGCAATTCCTGCGGGGAGTTTATACTGCTCTCTCCAGATTTCTCCAAGGCGATAAGATAAAGCATAGATGTCGTATGACACAGGCGCAAATACCGTAAGCAACCGGACAGATTCTACTGATTATAATACGCGTCGCTTCGGATATACAATCTAAATAGGTTATCGGCATTAGCATTTCAAATCATTGAATTGCTGTGTAACTGCCAGTACCAGTAATACCATTACAAACTTAGCCATACCACTAAGACTAATTAATGCAATGGCGTAAAGTTTGTTCAGTCCATGGCCACTTTGGCCGATACATTGCGTGGTAGTACAATTATTGTTTTCGGGTTGTTTTCTTTTTATTTTTCATTTCTATTTTTTTTATTTTGTTTTTTATTTTTTTTATTATTTTTTTTTTAAAAAATATTTTCCTAATAAAAGTTTATTTAAAATGAACATTGAAAACAAGGCCAATAGTATGTTCAATTAAAGCAGTAAAATAAAATACAAGCTTTTGGGGTAATACAATTTCGAAAGAGACTTGTGTAAGCGCTAGGTCTTAGTCCGTATCCGAATTTCTGTTTGTCTGTGGCTCTGTTATTAATATATGATTAATTACGTATTTTCGATCTCGGGAAATGCAGCGCCCCGAGCCGACATGCAAACATGCAAGAAAGAGGAATAGGCGTTCGGTTTGTTAAAAAGTATATAAGAAGCTTGGATCTTGTCGAACTTGAATACATCCGTATCTTTTGTGCATTAAACATTTGCGCGCTTTAAGTAGAGCGAAACCTATATCAAAATGGCTTTAATTGACGGTGCTACTCTATCTCCAAAGTTCTCTTCTGTCTCAATTCTGCAGACAGATTACAAAATGGTCAATGACCACGGCATCCGCGCCGACTTTCTTATTCCAAAGTCTATTACTGCCGAGGGCAAAAGGCCAGTGATTGTCCAATTTCATGGCGGTGGTTTGGTACGCAAGACTATGTTTCGAATTTGAAAAACACAACAATGCTAACATATTGGCAGGTCTTTGGAGACTCCCTCTACAGTGATTGGTTTCCCACGTGGATTATCGAGCTGGCCGAAAAACATTCAGCCATCATTGTTTCAGCAAACTATCGCATGTTGCCCGAGTCGTCCGGAGTGGAGATTCTGGCAGACGTTGATGACTTTTGGCGATGGATGCAGACGGGTCAGGCTGACTCGGTCCTTTCATCTCTACCGACACCTCTCAGTTTAGATATTGACAGGGTTATAACGACTGGCGAGTCTGCAGGAGGTTACCTCAGCGTATACCTTACCTTGACCTTCCCGGACGAACTGCGTGCGGGGATCGCACAATACCCAATGTTCAATCACGACGGCCTTATTGAAGATTCGTCATCTACGAGCCAAAATGCAGATGCAGAAGCCAAGAGTCATCAGCCTCCATTAGAGGTGGTTACAAACCACGTCGCCAATATGAAACCCCATGACATCGTGTCAAGCGACTGCAGCAACTCGCGCTTCCTCCTCGGCATTGCTACTGTAGCCCGTGGTAAAATAGGAGAGTTCATAGAGAGGGATTCTGATGCTTCGCCAATTCATCGTGATCGCCTGTCTCAGCTCCGTCGGCTTGATGACACAGCTACCCATCTCCCGCGAGGAGGGCTGGTTATACTTCACGGTAGAGAGGATCCGGTCGTACCGCCAAATCTGAGTGAGCGCTTTGTGCGTGCTGCACGGGAAAAGCTGCATGGTCGGCAGGGCGCGGATAAGATTGTTTTGAGTCTTCAGAAGGGACAGCATGGCTTTGATAACCCGGTGCATCTGGAGGAGGAGTGGCTGCAAGAGGCAATCAAGACGGCCGTATCGACATGGTTAGAGTGAGAGCCTTGACTGTTTTCAGTTTCAGATTTATTTTCGGTTTCTATTAGAAGGCATTTTATTATAATTGTTACCATAGACTTCAAATACATAGATATCTTGATTCAATTAACTCAACATTACAAAGCCATCAATTCTACCTGAAGCCGAGAAACGGGATTTGTTAAAGATTTCGACCACTTGACCAAAAAAAGGCGCAACCTTCTTCCCAAGGGAATTCACGAAAAGTTGTGTAGGTCGACAATTTGTCATATTGACTGGTTTTGAGAAAACCGAGCGTATTGCACGGTAATTTTATATTACGTAGCAAACAAGACAAACTGTTCAAACTCTCTCGGTATCAAAGGTTGGCTGTCTGCGTCTCGGCGTTCGGTGTTAAAGTACGCTGGTCAGCAATCAAACATAACAAACGTAACAAACTCACAGAAACATGCCACTAGCCACACTAGTGACGTAATTTGTAGGCCAAATATCACGACCATAAAATCACGAGTCACGACTTATGCAGGCAACCGAGTCAGAATATCAAACAACCAAGTAACTAAGTGTAATTTTTGTACCTCCACAACCCTAAAATAGCGTCCGAGGGGGCGGTTAATGTTATTAGCGCCATCTGGAGCCTGCACGAGATACGCACAGGCCAGAGTGCAAACAACCTCGTAAATTATAGCCAAATATTGATGATGTTTGCAGAGCGCGGTACTAATATACATATTATATCGAACACTGCGTACTTCAGATGATCGACGTCGGGAATCGGGAACATTGTCCCTGTTTGTTAAGTTGTGCGAGAGTCAAGCCACGTATGCCCTCTTTCCTTGTTTCTTATCTCCCATCTAATGTTCTCCCAAAATAGTTAGAAATATTTAAATATATAACTTTTAAATTACCTGACAAGACATTACTGTTGGTTTTCGTGTACGTACTGTGTTTCATAGATCTATGAAAACTGACCAATCAGCTCATTTTCATGTAACAGCTTATCATATCAACACGTGACCGAAAGTGGAGACACGGAGCTGTCGTCAGAATCTCGATGTTCAACTTTCAAGTCAAGCCTCATCAATCAATCTCAGATCATTATAAGAAACCGACATGATCTATCTGAATCTACAATAACCATAACCAAAAGGAACCGCGATCATGCCGCCAAAATTCTCCGCCGGCCTCAACCTCTCCAATTCCAAAAATACCTTCGCCGTCAAAAAGCAACCCAACTTGCTAGCAG
This sequence comes from Talaromyces sp. DC2, assembly GCA_039119965.1. Taxonomy (NCBI): domain Eukaryota; kingdom Fungi; phylum Ascomycota; class Eurotiomycetes; order Eurotiales; family Trichocomaceae; genus Talaromyces; species Talaromyces sp. DC2. Next base: position 237,910 of record JBCLNQ010000001.1, on the reverse strand, counting down.
GCCAAAAGCGCAAGAAACCCGTATTTGGCGACTCGGGTTCGGAAGACGATGACGACGAGGGGACAGGTTTTGGTCGGAATAACAATAGCCATAAAAATGGCGTTGTTGAAATTACGACTCTGGGAGGACTGAATGATGATGACAACAACAACAATAATAATAATGACCAGCCGGCACACGGGGAAAAACCAAAGAAACCATCATTAACCAGTCTGTCAGCTGCAAAACCGGCGGGCAAAAAAATCGGCTTGAAGCCGTTAAAAAGTAGTATCTTTGATGACGAAAATGACGAGGGGCAGCAACAAGACGAAAAAGGAAAAGATGATAACAAGAAGAAATACGGATTACAATCATCATCAAGAATAACAACCCCCGACTTCTCCAACCTCTCTGCACTTCACTCGAGCCGAAAACACGCCAAGGAAGCCGAAGAAATTGACCCGTCCATCTACTCCTACGACGCAGTCTACGATAGCATAAAAGCCAAACGCGAAAAACCAAAGAACGGCGGCGCCAACGGCGACCCGGAAAGCTCCAGGTACATGGATGCGCTATTGCGCAGCGCCGAAGTTCGCAAAAGAGACCAAATGCGCGCGCGAGATCGTCTGCTGGCCAAGGAGCGCGAAGCCGAAGGCGACGAGTTTGCCGATAAAGAGAAATTCGTGACGTCTGCGTACCGCGCGCAGCAAGAGGAAGTCAAGCGCATGGAGGAGGAGGAAGCAAAGAGGGAAGAAGAGGAAGAGAAACGGCGGAGGGAAAATGGTGGGTCGGGAATGGTCAGCTTTTATCGCGACATGCTCGCCCGAGACGAGGAGCAGCATGGCGAGGCGATGAAAGCAGCACAAGAGGCCGCCCAACGAGTTGCTGCAGGCGAAGAAGAAACAGTCATAGAGGAGAACAAGGAAAAGTCCGAAGCCGAATTGGCTGCCGAAATGAACGCGCGCGGTGCCAACGTTGTCCTCAACGACGAAGGACAAGTCGTCGACAAGCGTCAATTGCTCCGTGCCGGTCTCAACGTTGCCCCCAAACCAAAAGCAAAACCAGCAGCGCCAGCTGCACCATCTACATCGCGCCCTGGTGCGCGTGACCCGTCTCACGAGACATTTGCGGCGCGCGGCGCGCAACGCGCTCGTCAAACCGAGATGATCGCTGCTCAGCTCGAGGAGCGCGCAAAGAAAGAGGAAGAAGCAGAAGCAGAACAGCAAAAGCAGCTTGCCGAGAAAAGCCGCAGCCGCAAGACAGACTCGGATGTCCAAAGCGCTCGCGAGCGCTATCTTGCACGAAAGCGCGAGAAGGAGGCGCAAGCCAGGAGTGGTGGTTCATAACGCAATATCCATTATTTATGTGTTCTGTGGAAAAGATTTGGGATATTGAATCGACACACTCGTGAAACATGTATCATAATCATCATATTATCATATACTAATATAGAACCAGGCTAAGAGCATACTGTGATAAGCCTACACCCTATAAATGAGTAAATGTTTTGCCGTGATAGAACGCCGCGCGTCATCTATAAGTCTAAAACCTCACGCCGTCAATGCGAAACTAACGCCCAACAACCCCATACCAGCAATAGCAGAGCCAATGCAAATGTTCCGATTATGCGTCAGACATAAACCCTCGCTGAATAGCTGGAGGCCAACCGAGGTCATGATTCCTGCGGTGACCGCAAACATGCCTCCGTAAACACCCCATGACGTCCCCTCGGTCTCAGAGGGATCCCGCTGTTTCTCGGTAAGCCATATCCACAGCGCTGCTAGTCCTGCTCCAGCTGGTTGACTGAACCCCCCCAACATGCTAGCCCAAACGATGGCCTTTGTTCTTGACCTGAGGGCCAGAAACAAAGGTAGAGCCAAGGCGAACCCATCAGTAATGTTGTGAATAAAAAGAGCAAGAAAGACGGTCAAGCCCAGCGTCGGACTTGCGTGGTTGGTAGCATAGGTAATAAAACCCTCGGGAAGTTTGTGGAGAGCAATTGCCAGTGAGGTCTGCAATCCAATCGAAAGAAATGCGTTCTGGGGGACGTGATGGTGGTGTTGTTGTGCCGAGGAATGAGTGGAATGCTGTCCCCATGGTTTTGTTGTGTCCCCAGGGTCAGGTAGATGGTCTCCATTTGCTGCCAACTCGTCGTCAACATCCTCTTCTTGCGACGTGCCCTGCTGATCAACAACTTGCGAGAAATAATCGGGCCTATGAAGTCCACCTTCGGGACGATGAATTTCGGGACCGTTTTGGCCGACAAGCGGGATATGCTGTACAGTCAAAGGGGTGTCAGGCTCACTGTCGTGCGAATGCTGGCCAGGATCCATCGCCAAAGGCTGAACATGGGGTGGGTGGCTTGACACGCCCAATGGAGTGACTACGGCAGCGACATTCCTCGAATCTTTAACTTTTTGACATTCTGTCCCGCAGGCTTGGGAAAACCCATAACAAGGTCCACTTTCATCGCAGACTTCTTTCGTGCCGCGAAACAACTTGTTTACATGGCGACTCAGCCGGCGGTGTATCGACTCTGATGGCGGAATCTGACAGGTCGCTCGGGAATATAAATTGGGTGTAGATTGAGTGTCGCGATGACTAGGCCCCTTGTTAAGGAGAGGAGTATTCTCGTTATTTTGTAGCTCCGCAGGGTGTTCTTCATCCTGAGGTTTGGTCGTGTTGGTGTCCCGGTACCAATGCTGGGAAGCATGACTAATCGCGTCCTGTCCATGCTCGAGGTCTTCGTCTGTCGGCTCGTGCGTATGCGTACAATCGACGATATGTGAGGGTATGTAGCGGTGGACAATGTCCGAGAATATATTGATTGCGACGACACCGGCCAAAAAAAGGCCGATCAATACGTAGGCCGCAACCGATCCGGACAACCCTGAGCGAGAGAGATATTCTTTTGATGTGGGGAGCATGCTATATAGGGAGGAGAAGACCTAAAAAAGCGACCAACGTTAGAATATGTATCAGAACGAATGCGACAACTGTCAATGCTCACCATCACCCCGGCACTCAAACCCATGGACGATGACAAGAATGTCGAGCTAGTTGTGATGTTGAATCTTTTGAACCCGCAGCAGGAGCGTATAACTAAATCCACACAGATGATACCAGCGCCGATGATACAAGCTAGATGGTTCTTGTTAGCATTGCGCCAGCAACGAGGGCAACAAAGCGCGAATGCACGTACCGACTCCAGAGACGCCGCTCATCACCCAGCCCCGGGTGTCATTTTCATCGAGCCCCATGGCAGCCGATGTCCGTGGTGAATAGAAGTGAGCTACAGCTGTGAGGGAGAGAAAGATGAAGGTTCATTAAGTTTGAGGTGAGTTGGTGATTGGGATGATGTAATGAAGAGTAGCTTGCTTGCTTGCTAACTTCTTTAGGACCGGTCGATTGTTTCCGTCACCCCACCGAAGAATACTTAAGTATATCGCCCGTCGATCTTATTGCCCAGGGTTGGATATCACCACAGGTTGGTTTGCAAGGGGTTGTCGCCTGAATAAAATCGCCCGCAGAGAAGCGCTTGAAGATGCCTTTGGGTTGCATTGGTATTGTCGCCTGTCCGCAACCAGGATAGCTTGCCTCCAAGGTCCGCAGTATCACCATCACATCGCGGCACAGCCTACAAAGGGCCTCTTGAGGCGTCTCTGTCCAATCATGCTGGCAGTTGATCCGGGCTGAAACGAACGGTTGTCCTCATTCGCGTCTGGCGTCTCAGGTGACTTGTTGCAAGTTTGTCCTTGCGTGGTTGAGATCCAAAGACTGCATTCCAGGCCCAGGATTCGGAATCTCCGCAGCGAATATGACCGGCCACCCCAGGAGTCACGGTGCGCACACTGTCCATGGATCGCGAGCTAGGCGATCTCTCTTTCGACATGGCAAAAGACAGCTTTCCAGCCTGCTCATCGACCATGTGCGCTGCGTAACCCGGGGTGTCGCTGTGTCAGCCAGAATGCGCCGGTTGTGATTGGTCGGTGCCTGGCTCCGCTCGGGATCGCTTTTCACGCGCCGGACGCACCTGACTTGGAGTCTTGAAGATACTGAAATCTCACACAGGTGCGGTGACTCTGGTGCAGCCTGCTCTGAACTGAGCAGCCCGTCTATTTAGGCGGCCTTGTGACGGCTTCTCTGCTCGTTGTCGTTGTCCTACTACTCCTCCGACGAACACTCAAAACAAACCGAGCACCATGTCGAAAACCACATTCGCTATCTTCGCCGCCGCTGGAGCTGCTACTGGAGCTGGCGTCACTGCCCTGCTCTATTCTTCCAAATCTCCTCGTGAACAGACTCCTACTGCTCTCGCCGCTGCAGCGCCTGCACTCCCGGGCACGTCACCCTCGCCGCCGACCCAAATCCCTCCCCCGTCCCTGGCATCAAAAGCTTCCAGTGCCGCCCCCGTTGATCCGTCCGGCCTGCTACAATATGGCTTCCCAGGGCCTGTCAGCGATCCTATAAACAGTCTCCCGCTGGCAGGCGCTTATGACCGTCGGATGCGCAATCCATCCTGGGTGGCCGAACACATCACTCCTTATTCGCTTTCCCTGAAGAATGCAGACCGCAAGCACAGTGCTTTCGTCGAAGACACCACCATCCCGACCATGTTTAGAGGAAAACTGTCCGACTATTTCCGCTCAGGCTATGATCGGGGCCACCAGGTACCTGCAGCGGACGCCAAATGGAGCCAGGACGCAATGGACGCTACATTTTCACTCAGCAACATGTGCCCGCAAGTTGGGGAGGGCTTCAATCGAGACTACTGGTCTCACTTTGAGACATTCTGCCGCGATTTGACCAAGAAATACCCTTCTGTTCGTATCGTCACAGGGCCGTTGTACCTGCCCAAGAAGGACCCAGATGGCAAATACCGCGTGTCTTACGAGGTCATCGGCGAGCCGCCAAACATTGCCGTCCCAACTCACTTCTACAAGGTAATCTTTGCGGAGCACGGCACCAACTCGACAGACAAGGTTGCCTTGGGAGCATTTGTGCTTCCGAATGCTCGCATCCCAAACACCCAGCCTCTGACCGACTTTGAGGTCCCCATCGAAGCTATTGAGCGTGCCAGCGGCCTAGAGTTTGCTACCAAGCTGGACGCTTCTCGCCGTCGACGACTATGTCAGGAAGTTCGTTGCGATGTTGTCGTTAGAGAGTTTAACAACTCGCAAAAGTCCTTGCCCTCGCCTAAGCGATGAGCAGGTCTTTGTTTTCATGTAATGATGTGTTGAAAGCTCAAGGCTATAAATTTCACTGTACATTTGTATTTGTATAACTATCAAATCAGTATTGTCAATTCGTTCTAGCGCTAAATAGAAGAACTTTTAACACTGAAAGGCAACACCTTTCCTCTTCGCCATGTTATCTCCACCTTTGGCAAACCCAGTTCCCTCGGACCTGATCTCCACCAACCCCGGCTTGATTTTGCTCTTCTCTTCTTTATCTGATGATTTGGACCTGCTCTTTTTGGAGTTTGGCGTAATATCCGTCTCGCAGACATAGCACAGAAGTCGCCCAACGGTTGATCCCGAATGACTGGACTTGTCGTGCGGGTCAATGGTAGTCTCGGGCGTCATGAATTTTGTAACGCAGGGCTGGCAGATTACATGGCCGCAGGGTTTGGTTACTAGAAAACTCATCAGCTCATTCTTTTGGCCATTCGGAACATGTAACATACACATGGCTTTCAAACCATTCGTCAACGCCTTTTTACAACTCGGGCACACGCGAGACGACGAGGAAGAAGACTCGTCTGCTTTTTCCTCTGTAAAGTGAACATCAACCAGCGTCTTGAGCGAATACTCATGCCGCGTTTCGTCCGTGGAACCTGGGCATATCGGGGTCAGTTTGACTGGTTTGGACAGAACGTCGCTTTCGGTGGCGGGCGTTAACGAGGGGACCCAAAACGAGGGCAGGGCGGATTTTGACTCTGACTTTTTTTTTTTATCAAACAACAGTCAGTACATAAAAATAAATCCAAGTATTGGGAATTAACGTACCTTTTCCCGTTCAATCTCCTTCTTGAGCCTCTCCTGCTCCGACTGCGCATACCGCGCAATTTCCGCCTCTCCCAACTCGAAAACCTTCCTCCGCTTGCCATCAACAACAGCATCATCGACTTGACGCTGGCGAAAGTCCTCCTGTTGCTTATCATCATTGTTTTTGCCAGTAGTATTGCCATCCTCCATCGTCGGCGCTTTCCTCTTCTTTGTATCCGAATGATTCTTCCCCTCAATCCCCATACTAATCAACTCAAACTCCCTCAGCTCCCTCTCCCTCGCCTGCTCGAGCACCTGTTGATCATCCAGCGCTATGCGCTTGCGCTCTTCCTCCCTCAGCCGCTCGAGTCTTTTAATCTCCTTGCGCTGCGCCAGCAAATCACTAATCGCGCATTCCCGACAAAACAAATCCCCGTTCACGGCGCATGCGACGACGGGCGCGCGCGCGGGCTGCAGGCATAATTGGCATGAGCCGAACGCGAGGAAGGATTCGCGTGAGAGCCGGGTGCGTTGAGTGCCCCAGGTGGAGCGCAGGAGAGAGCGTTCGTAGGAGGTGAAGTGCGGGAGAGAGGTGTTGCGTTTTGAGTGGGCCATTTTTTTTGGTTTTGGTATTTAATATTCTGGTGTTTTGTTTTCTGGGGTAGAAACCTCGAGGTTGAAGAAAGAAATTAAGCTCGGGCCAAGTGCCGCGGAGGCGTGTGGGGCGGCAAAAGCTCCATCGATTGATGACGTTGTGGCCTACAACTGGAGTATATACGAAGTATTAACCGGGTATAAAATGAAAATATATCTCAATATGCTAGCTTTTCAACAGAAATGCAATCACTCGCCCAGTAATGCGTGCGTGTCGCTCAAAAGGAATGCAGTAACCCAAGAATCACGAACCAGACAAAAAAATATCATGCCCAAAAATCGTAGGACAAGGAACGACACTCTATCTGCATGCTGCCAGAAGCCAAATCGATCGGACAGGGAAAAAAAACACCCGACATTTTCACGAAGGGAAGGAAAGCGCGACATTTAGAGGATAACAGATTGGAGGGCGGACGACGGGTATCAAAAAGCAACAAAAGTCAAATAAAATGAAAATCAAATAGACCAGTAATAAAAAGATTTCTAGGCGCCAACAGTTTGCTCATGAGGGCTATGTCTCGTGTTTTCTTGGGCGGAGATTTGCTCAACAAACTCGCCATTTTCATGACCATCCATGCCGTCCTTTGTGACCTCGGCGGGCTTCACAGGATCGGTCTCGTTTTCTTTGCCTTGAATGGAAGAAGGACCAGCCTGCTCCCGTTTCACGGCATCCAACGAGGGTACCTCTGGAATGCCACCAACGACTGATGCACCTTCTAAATAGCGGGAGCTCCTCACCGTGGCCGTGCTGGCGCTGCGTACTGATTGCGGTTTGGTGCTATGGACCGATCCAGATCGTGTGGATTCGCGCGCATCGCCAGCAGCTCCGGTTTCAGACAGCCTCGACTCATCCGACATTGCAGGCTTCCGAAGCTTCAGTCTCTCTTCGGGTGGTATGTTCTGCCACTCAGAACCAAACGTAATCACGGAAGCTTTCTTTCCGTGCAGTGTGAAATTTGTGTCCTTTCTGGACAGCACTTCGCCTTCACCACCGCTGAGGCTGTCAGCCGGAGGAAGGCTCGATGCTGAATCTCGGCCCTTTTTGCTTCGTTGGTGATGAGGCTTGTTGTGAGAATCTCGTAAGGTTCGCTGTAGGCTTCGGCGGTTGCGACTTCGAAGATCCCCTGTTTTGAGATCACTTTTCTCTTCTGCCAATTTTTCGGTACTTCCTGCCTCCTCTGCCAGCCCGGATACTTGGCCATTCCCTGGAGGCTCACCGACAGTGAGTAGTCCTGCCTCACGAAGAAGTCGCTCTTCTCCATCATCTAAGTTTGAGACGCTTGTTTTGGGCTTCAGGCTTGGGGAACCCAAGCTGTTTTCTGCTTTACTTTTGGAGCCAAGCACCGACGGGTCCCGTTCAGGTACTTTTGTGGGGTCTGTCACTTGTTCGGAGGATGTTTGTTGTTGCTCATCAAGATGTTCTGAAGATATTGCTGACGGGGTGGTACTTAAACGTCGATCAGAAGAAAGTCGGGATGCGAATAATCCCGGGCTCATCGGTTCCTCGGCCGGGCCTGAAGGAGGCGAGTCCGCCGTAGTAGCATCGTTACTCTGATGAGCAGTCGAGAAACTTTGGACAGAGTCAAGCCTTTTCAATGAAGTAATGCTTGTTTTGGCTGTAGCGAATGAAGATCGATTATTTGCATCGCCAGATACCTTTTCTTCAATACCAAGGTCCAAGGCCAGAAATTGCCTATAACATCTAGTCCGCCATATGTCAAACCGAACCCATTTGAGTTTTGCAGACATGCGCCCAGCAGCGAGAATAACGTTCTCCCGCGCTCTAGTATGAACTGGTGTCAAAAGTTGGAGGTGTCTGGCATTTCTGAGCAGGTCGTCAAGTTGTTTCTGGCAACCAGACAATTTCTCATCGGCTTCGGCGATTCTCTGTGTCATCAATTGTTGGCGGGCAGCAGACATTTCCTCTGCAAGGTGCGGGTCGACATAATCTTTATGGGCGAGCTGAGTGTCTGTCTGAGTTTGGGCTTGTGTCTGGGAACTCTCTGAGGATATCGAGTTCATGCGTGTCACTTTTTGGTGCCTTCGACCCTCGTACCTTGTACCAACAGTGGCTTTCAACGGAACGCCCGTAGTCCTAAAGGTGGCCGCGTAGTTCAATTTCGCTACCCAGTCATTCATATCAGCATCAGAATTTGCGAGGAAGGTCTCCTCAAGCCCATTGTGGCGAACAAAAAGGAATGCGTGTTTATGTCTTTTATAGTCAGCGTCAATCAAAGTAACCGCATCAGACGTTGACATGATGGTATCCGGCTTGAAATCGACCACAGGCGGCCTGAACACGACAGGCAGCTTGGCCCGTTTGTGCTGGTTCTCGTACTGCGCCATGAGGGACTTGATCCATGACAGGTCGCGGAAGAAATACAGCTGCGAAGAGGTCAAAAGCGCTCCCCATTCTTGCCAGGGTGAACGGCCCCTCTTTTTCTTCGGGTCCTTACGCCAAAGCAACCCAACCTTGACTACCTTGATATCGACCAAGCCAGGATGAGAGTCGGTGGGATTATCGATGGATGTGGAAGTCATAAAAGCGTCTGGTCGAGACCTTGCCGACACGATTTGCAAGATCGACGAATTCAGAAAGGCCTGGTGCAGAGTCTCAATGTCGTCAGGCTCCTCCGCACCGCTGAAGCTGTAAGAATCATCGACAAGTATGACATCTTTCAAACTCGGGCGTAGGTGATCCAATTTTCCGTCTAAAATGACAGCATAAGGGTCCACAGGCTGGTTTGATACCAGTGACAGCTGATCAGAGCTGGCTGCTTTCAGTAGACCTCTCTTCTTTGGCATTTGCCTTGCACTGAGATTGAGCTCGTCTTCAACATGAATGAATGGCGTGTAGGAAATATTCTCGTAGATGCACTCAAGGATATCTTCTGATATACCGTCTATACGTGAATTCCTGACATAGTCTTGCTTTTGCATTTTTCGCTTGTTATTCTTGTTGAACACGTCGGTGTGTAAAATGAGGATAGAGAAGGCGATAAAGTAGGTTTGGTCTAAAAGCGGATTAGTATAGATTGTTTGTGAAAGCTAAAGAATAGCAGTGCCCACCGGTAGATGCAAATATTCCTGGATTGCATTCATAGTAGCGATCCGCGAAGCTCTGAAGAAATCGGTCAATTTGCTGCGTTTCTTTTGGCAATTCAACCGCCATCAGTAGCTTGCGAATTGCCATGTCGATTGGCTCCCCAAAGAAAGCAAAAGTCCGCATAAACTTGCGCAGGGCAATCTTGAAGAATTCGTCATCGGATTTTGACAATATCGTGGCAATGGATCCCCTGGGCACTACCTCTTGGAGTTTGGACAGATACGTTGCAGGCGTGTCGTCTTCTGTGCGTTCAGGATACGATACCTTGTCCTGTGAAGCCGAGTTCGAGGCATGCTTAGAATCCGAGCCAGGGGTGCCCGGCGGTCTTGGGCTTGCACGGCCATCTCGGGGATAAGACAGATCGGAGTTTTGGCGCAATTTATGGCTGATATTAAAAATATCGCCGAAACTCTTGCGTCCAGTAGTGGAAGTTGAATTTCGACCAGATGCAAGGTTCGTCGAGGAGCTGTGAGGGTCGTCTTCACTTCGAGCAGCGTCAATAAGTGAGTTCAAAGTCGAGGATCGCCCGCGTCCCTGGCGGGCTTTGGCAGATGTTGTTGAATGTGCGGATGTGGTAGAGTTCTTGCGGAAAAGACGTGGCGGATTGATGGTCTTTGGAGACGATAGCTTGACTGAAGACTGAGTGGGGGACGGCAACGGCGAAACGCGGTCTCCGTCCGGTGTGACGGGGTCTATCGAAGGAAGACCGTCCTCATTCGAGTTTGGCGACTTTCGGCCATTGGTGGATATATCGGACCCAGGAGGAGGAAGCTTGACAGGAAGGGGGAACAACGGGCCGCGGCTCCTTTTCAAACGGAGCATACTAAACTTCTTTTTCGGCTGAGAGCTGAAGCTTCTTGTCGATCCCCTATCCACTGAGCTTTGTTCTGATCTTGAAGATTCTGAAAAGCGGTTATCCGTATCTGGCTGACGATGTACAGGCCCACTGCGATAAGAAGAAGTCGAAAGTCGTCCCGGCTCTTCGTTGATAGCGGAGGAGCCGGTTAAAGCGTGCGAATACGGACCTTTTGCGTGTCCTAAATCCTGTGTATTCCCAAAGCCAAAAGCTTCTCTCGATTTCTTTTTAATCAATAAGCCGGGTTTTCGGGCAGACTTGTCCAGGTTGGAAGCGGTAGTAGGTGCGGTTGTAATTATCGTTGGTGCTAGGACGAGATTAGTCAATAAAAGAAAAATGACAGACCGGGACAACTCACGAGGTGGCATTGGAGGTACTGGGGGGGCATCAGGCTCGTTTTGGGAATAGGTTGCAGAAAGTTGAGGATCGGAGGCATGGCGGAATCGCAGCATGCTGAAGCGGTTTCTCTTGGCACTTGGAGCAGCGAGAGCTTGGACGCTGGCATGGTACCCATTCGAATTGTCTTGTTTATAAGGTTCGGTCTCATCCATGCTACCGTCGTCCAAGTGCGAGTCGCGCCGCCCAGGACGAGGTCCCGACTCCGATTGGCGTCTGTCCACTACCGCCGGCGACACCGAGGGACGGGGGACATGTTCGCTATGGCGAGCAGCATTAGTTGGGAGCATAAAGCTGTAGCGTTTCAAGCCATTGTTATTTGCATCCGTGGGCGCCAGCCGAGGACGGTTCCAATGCATCGCGAAGATAGGGTCTGGGGGATATCGGCGGTTGATGGGAACCTATGGGTTCATGCTCGAGGCAGGCTCGTTCGACAGACGGATTGGAAGGAAGCTGATGAGGAGGCTATTCTGTGCGCCTTGTTCGAAGGATCTTTTGGAGCATCGCTATGGCGATCAGGACACGACTCAATGGACAAATACGGGCTAGGTCGTGAAGTCGTGGTACGGGTCTCTCCCCTGAATGCTCCTCCTATGATCGGCGGTCTCGGTGCAGGAGGGGGGCCTATTGACAAACGAGGGTGAGCAATCTTTTCATAATTCGTCGTCGGCCGGGGAAAGAAACAGAGTAGGCGAGTTGACGCGGCGTGGATGAGGAAAGCTGGTCAACTGGGGCTGACACGGTGGAGGAGAAGTTGGTGACAGATTAGGTCATCCTACCAGGTTGGCGGCGTTCCGGGGCCAAGATACCAGGCTAGTCTTGTTTTGCTTGCTATCAACGGACGAACAGTGTTTCTGGCCGTCTCGCATTCACAGGCAGGCCGCGTGAGGAATAAAGCTGGAGAGAACACGAACATGCACAGTAGGGAGACCTTTGGACGTTTACGTAGCGATTAATTCGTCTGGCGGACGAGGCAGGAACCCCTCCGGGCCCAGACCCAAGCCTCACGTGCACCGCCCTCGCAGTGACGACCAAAACATATTACTCTCTGACTACAACTATGACTGCGGTCTACGGATTACGACTGCATGACTGCTGCGTTGCCGATCTTCTGCTCTGTGGCCATGGCGGAGTTTCATTTAAGAAAAGCCGAATCACTCTCGCAGCGATCCACAGACCAAAAGCTAAGTAGTGGCAGCGCATCTCGACAGCCATGTGAACGGTGAAGACCGGCAGATACAGCACTTGGCAGGTTAATTAGTTGATATATCAAATTTCGTTTCTGCTCTGCGGCATTGGTTGCCGCTGGGAATCGGGATGCGCGGCTTGATGTATGCAATATGCAATATGCAGTATGCAATAATGTACCGCCTTCAATAACAATAACGGACGAGATCGACTATACGCAGGGTCAGTCAACACGATCGCATTCTCGTTGCTCGTTCTGGCAGGCCTTCAAAAACAGCCCTATGTCGCAAGGTTCTAGAAGGCTAGAAGCAGGCAGCATGGTTTTGTTGGAGATGGTCTGGATGGGCCTGTGGGCAGCACTGCGCAGCCAGGCTCCCCGCCGTGCTGCGAGGCATGCAATGACACGATACCACCAAGGCCAATTACGATTGGTTGGTCGTGTGAAAAAAACCCACCATATTAATATTCATGAGATGATGGTGAGAATATTATTATCGTTATTATTATCGTTATTATTGTGGCAGCCTGAGAAGCGCCCTAGTCCCAGAGCGGCCTAGCGGCGTGGCGACTCAGCTCCGTCTGATAAGCCTCGTAAGTTACCTGCCTCGGTCGCATTTCTTGTATTATTTCTTGTCCAGCCAGCATCATCGACATCATTGGCAGTCCTCATGGCCTCTTGACCTGCGATCCCACTCTGTCCTGACGAGTCTGCCAGCAGCATGGATCGCCTGCATTGCATTCTTGCCGTCTTGTGCGCCGTGCTGTTGCTGGCCGGTCCAGTGACTGCCGTGCCCGCCGGCACTGATATCACCACACCAGCACCATCAGAACCACTGCCAGAGCAGTTCCAGTTTAACCACCAGCCAGGCTCTTCCCGGCGGCCATGGACCAGACTGCGCGATTCAGTCATTGAACGCATCTGGGGCATTTCAAAACAGAAGCAGACATGCAGCAAGCCCGGATCACGGCTGCCACAGCCCAAGGCCTGGAGCCGATACAGCAGTGATGTCGTTCTTCGCTTCCAGCTGCAGCAACCCGACCAAGTCGAAGCCCTGTCCGACGCAATTGACATTTTATTTCTAGATGTTTGGGATTCCACGGACGAGTTTGTGGACATCCGGCTAGCAAAGGAAGTCGTATGTGCTGCATTTTCTCTTAGAGCAAACAATGGTTGCTAACACGAATCTCTGCAAAGATACCATCCTTACTGGGATTGCTGCCAAATTCACTTCAAAAAGCGCATACAATGCTCATCGACGATCTTCCGGCTTTGATTTACGCCTCATATCCATCTCGCAACCACATCCAACAACTCAACCGCGGCCCTCTGTTCCGAACGTCGAGCACCCCAGATCTATTTTTCAATGACTACCAGCCTTTTTCAGTTATACTGCCGTGGATGCGCCTCATGGAGTCCATGTTTCCTTCTCACGTAGAGGTGATCAACGTAGGCGTGACCTCCGAGGGACGCGATATCCCTGCTTTTCGACTTGGCGTTCGCTCACTTCAGGAAGGACAACCGAGGAAAACTGTTTTTATTGTTGGGGGGTCGCATGCGCGCGAATGGATCAGCACGTCCACTGTGATGTATATCGCTTTTAAGCTGATGACCGAATATGGGAAATCGGCTGCAATCACGGCGATATTGGAAGAGTTTGATTGGATATTGGTTCCAACCATCAACCCCGATGGGTACATTTATACCTGGGAAATGGACCGCCTATGGCGCAAGAATAGACAACAGACTGGACTACACTTTTGTCCAGGAATTGACCTCGACCGGTCCTGGGGTTATGAATGGGATGGCGAGGGAACCCGGGCAAATCCTTGTTCGGAAAGCTACGCGGGCAAGGAGCCTTTTGAGGGTGTTGAGACCAAATCGGTTGCTGAGTGGGCGTACAACCAAACCCAGGGCGGGAATATTGATTTTGTGGGCTTCCTCGATCTTCACTCGTACTCGCAGCAGATCCTGTATCCGTACTCGTATTCTTGCACAACCGTCCCGCCGACTTTGGAGAATCTGGAAGAGCTGGCCTTTGGTATTGCCAAGGCGATTCGCACGACTAATCGAGAATATTACAGTGTTCGATCAGCGTGTGAAGGAGTTGCCACCTCGGGCAAGCATCGCATGGCTAATGTGGAGAGCACAGGAGGCAGCGCACTGGATTGGTTTTACCATCAACTCCATGCCAAATACGCATATCAGATCAAGCTGCGCGACAAGGGCATGTACGGGTTTTTGTTGCCACCGGAGAACATTGTGCCCACCGGCAAAGAGCTTTACAACTCGGTCGTCGTCTTTGGCCATTTCTTGATTGGAGACAAGGCGGCGGCTTTTGACTGGCTGGATGATACAGAGGGCGTGACATCAGATCTAGTTGCAGAGCCATCAGATTCAACTTTGTTCCCGACTGAAGATGACACTGACGATATTGACGACTATTTCACCGCTGTAGAAGACAACCCATACCAAGACGAAGGCGCTGGTCTGTGGTAGTGGGCTTTTATTTGATTTTTCTGGACAACTGAGCCACATTTACTGGTTATTATAATTTTACGGTCATCTCTGGCGTTTGGTGGCATTTACGGGATCGGATTGGCTAAACTGTGCCTGCGGGCAATGGAATGAATGCTTCGGGCCATGCGTGTATATGGAAGAAGTGCTTGGTACTTAATCCTTCGTACAATATAAATAAAATTCCATAACTATTGAAGGTACATGAATCTATTATTAATTAATATGCATATATTAATATGTCCTGTTATATGCCAGTCGGCACTGCGACTACGGGCGGCATCCGCTTCCGGCGATGACGGCGTGACGGGTGAAGACGCACCTGGTCTGCAGAATGTCACTACAACCCCAGCTCTTTTTTTTTTTTTTTTTTTCTCTTACGTTGTGTCCACATCTCTTCCTTATGCGGGTCGCTCGAAAGTAATGAGCATGTGACTGCTAGCCTTCTTCCTGCGACTATGACCAGGCGTTCTTATCTCTTCTCGTCTGGAGAGTTTGCGGCTTCTTTTCCCCTCTTTTTGACAACTGCATGCATGACGTGACCTGACATGACATCTTCGATATACAACAACACGCAGGAAACTTCTATGATCTGAAAATTTTTTTTAACTTTCCTTTTTTCTTTCCGGCCAGATGAATTAAAATCAACAGAAAAGAGAAAGAGAAAGAGAGTCCGATGCCCGAGCTAACAACCCACTATTACTAGTAATAGTATCGACGACACTAGAAAAGTAGTAGTAATGGCCTCGAATGACAACTCAACAACAACAGCAGCAGTAACAGCAACACATCGATATCGCGACTCGCAGCACACTTCCGTGCCCGTTGTCAATGACGGCTCGAACTTTTTCCGTGCCCTGGTGTGGGACATGTACAAGACGGGCAGATACTCTGATTTCACGATCAAGGTGCGTGGGTCCGCGAGGGAGTTTCATGTGCACCGCGCGGTGATTTGTCCACAGTCGAGGATTTTTGAGGCTGCGTGTCGGGGGGAGTTTGTGGTATTTTTTCCTCTTTGTGTTGTGCTTACAAGTGAAAATGCTGATGAGTGTATAGGAAGCGTTGACGCGGTCAATGACATTGACAGACGACGATCCCGAGATTGTCGAGCGCATGATCAGATATTTGTATACGCATCGATACGATGATTCAGAGGACTGGGACTATGAATCGTTCCGGCATAAGCCGCAGAGTGTCAAATCATCAACAACAAAACCAGAGGAGAAAATAACACATCCACCACCACCAACACCATCAACGTCAACATCAACAACGACGACGACGACAACAACTTCCCAAGAACCACATAGCCCCCGATCTTTACATGTCTACGCCATCGCCGACAAATACCTTATCTCCCCCCTCAAAGACGCGGCGCGCGGCCGCTTCGCCAAATGGGCGAGCGTGCACTGGTCCACGCCGCGCTTCATCACCGCCGTGCGTGAGATTTTCGACAACGAGACGGGCAATTACAGCGAACTCAAGGAAGTCGTGCTGGCGCCGATGGTGCAGCATGCGGACAGTTTGCTGTGCGACCAAAACGAGGAAATGAGCCGCTTCTTGCGCGATTACAGTGATGTCGGCGTGGAGGTGTTGAGGCGAGTGCTGGAGCAGAACCGGATTGCGCAGCGGGGATTGGAAGTGGATGTTGCCGATTTGCAGTCGCGTGTGAGTTTGCTCAGGACGGATAATAAAAAGATTGGCATGTTGCAGACTCAGAATCATAAACTGAACAAGGAGTTATTGGAGATTAAGATGGTAGTGCTGGCGTGGAAGAAGGATTTGAGGAATATCCGCGGTGAGGATAGAGGAAACAACAGAGCCGAAGAAACTCGGGCTCATCCAAGTGTCAGGTAGCCTCGCTCTTTGTTTCTGCGGATCGAACTGTGACAATATATGAAAACTTGCATCGGTTGACTTGCATCGGTTGGACTTGTGGTGTTAGGTTTGGCGCAGATTAGATAATATTACAAATTACTCGATTAGATAGGCTGCATTTTACCTTTTTAAAAGAAAGAAATCCACGCCATATAAGGTAGTATTACCCAAGAGCTTTGACTATAAGCTAATCCCAGAGTTAAATCCTGTCATATTAACTACATATGTACAACCAGCCAGATACAGAAAATTCCCCGTCGAGCATTGATATGTGCATAAAGCGGGTTCGTCCACTGGCGTGCTCAGCTGTTAGAAATATACGTTCAGTTGGCCACGTTCAGGTCTAGCCTTCACTAAGCTCTTCCGACAGCTGCGCCAGCCCCATATTCTTCAAAAGAAACCCTTCCTATCAAAAGAATCAGTATTTCAAAAACTCATTTCAAAAACTCGGAGACAGCTTACCAGTTTTGCAGCTACCTCAGGATTCAAAGACGCATTTCTGGCATCTTGTGCATGATTCCCAACCCATATTTTACCCACTGCACCAGCCTCGATCTGATCAACGACCTGATTTGCATAGTCCATCACGGCCATTCGCGAGTAAATGTCCTGATCACGTGCACATTTTGCAATTGTCGGCTCGATAGCTTTGTACCGTGAATCCGACGGTAGCGCAATAGTATCCTGCGAGTTCTGGCCACTGGAGGACACGGCGCCAGTCACGACTGAAAGGACCTTGATGTGAAATGGGTGGAGCTCGAGACGGAGAACTTCGGAAATATGTTCCAGAGAGCGTTTAGATGCGCCGTACACACCTAAGTTTTAGAAAATATCAATTTTGTGAACCCTTGGATGGTTGGTTTAAGAGGATCTACCTGAGTATGGCATAGGGTTGTGTCCAGCGATAGAGGTAATGTTAACCAGCATGCCACGGGCATGAATCAAAAGCGGTACAAATGCACGCGTTAGAGCAAGCGGACCCCAGACATTGATATCATACGTCCTCTTGACAGCCTCGACATCATCGTCTAGCAAAGGCATATAATGGAAGCGTGCCGCGTTGTTGACCAAAACCGAGAGTCCGCCGCCAGTCTTTACCCTGACAGCGTCCACGGCTGCACGGATTTGGCTATCCTCGAGGACATCCAACTGTAGCAGGGTGACGTTGGGCAAGTTCTTGATAGCTGACATTTTCTCTAGGTTTCGAGCGGTTGCAAAGACGTGGTAGTCCCTTTGCTGGAAAACGAGGGCGAGGCCAGAGCCAATCCCGCCGTCACTGCAACCAGTGATAAGAACCGACCCTTTACTCATTTTGTTTAGTGACGATGGAGATAAACGAATTGAATTGGTCAAGTTACTATTTACCGGTAAAGACTGCCTTTTTATAGTGTTCTTGAGGTAGGAAATTTGCGAAGGATTCGGCCCCGAGAAGGGTAAATTCGGCCCCGAGAAAGAAGATATGGCTCCGAGGAGGGCGACTTTCATTGATTAATCTAATAATCCAAGACTAGTTTGTTGATCTGAAGTGTCGTTTGGTGCAGTTCAGGGGTGTTCTGCCGAACCGCACAGTTTCTATGTGGGGACAAGTGTTTAAATAGTGGCATAGTAGGATGAACAGTTTTTAGTTGGACTTGTATGTTTCAACCCCATTGTTTGATCGTTGGTTATAATAAATAGTGGTCCTTGGATTAAAAGACTGGCTTGTCTATATTTTTTTTCGCTTTATTATTCAATGTTATGTGTCCTACAATAGTAGCAGGGTCCATGGAAATGTAGGGAACCCAGTTACGGTGGCTAGAATATTAACGATCTTGGTCACAAATACGGTAGCATTACTGTTACTTCCTTTGAGTATTTAAATTTTTATATGTTCCTAATTAGGTTTAACAGTGATGTAGCATCATTCAATTTCTTTCAATAGAGGATCTCGTGGGGAGACAAACCAGATGTCGAACCGGCAGAAATTCCGCGTCTTGGTGGCCATGAATTTTTGCATACTGTTAGTCCACTTCTCTATCCAACATGTCAAGATGGTAAGGAAATCTCTATTATCACCGGTCATATTACAGCCGTGTTATAATCTTTTTATCCATCACGCGCTATGAATAATGCCGACTGCAGACCCGCATGATGTACCACTTTCGTCTGAGTTTACTCTTCTGGAAACAACGGAAGGGATAAGAAAGCTGTGCCTTATCGTAGGGAGAAAAGCCTCATATGTCCACGCGTAAGCGTGAAGATATTGGTTAGTTATGGGGCGGCCCGAACCAAACCAGATACAGTTTGATTGCCCATCATGTTCTCAGGTTTCCCGCCATAGTTCTTGTCACCTGGATTCTGCTAAGCCCCAGATCTGCGCCAACCACAGGGGAGCCCGCTTGCGGTTGGGTTGTCAATCACGAATACATGCATATTGGTGCATGTAAATAATATGTCGACAAAATAAATAAGTCCAATTGCTTGGGGAACAACTATATATTTGCTGGAAGCGGGGAAAATTAAAGAGGGCATGAAGAACGGGAGATGCAGATGAGAGAGAATGTCCTGAGGCCTGAACATCCTTTTACCCTACGCTATTCCCATGAGGATATTCCCATCATTTGTGCTACGTTCGACAGTGACGCTATTCCAGAATGTGCCTTTAATCAACCCCCAGAATGACAAGGGAAAAAATGGAAAGGTCTGAGGTAGTTATGGAGCGTAATCAATTAGTTGCCCCATGACGCCGAAGTAATTCTGTCACCTCGGCTTTCTCCTGTCTTAGACTCTCTTCACTTCTTGCCTCATTCCATTCTGACCACTCCAGATCCTCCTGTGAGAGATCTTCCTGCGAAGCCTGCAAAGCGCTCTTAAAGGGCATGTTTTCTAACCTGAGGTTCACTATTGCTCCGGCCCCTATCAGCAGCTCTACACAATCTTTCCTACCCCAGTAGGATGCAGCAGTTAGTGCACTTCCATATCTTCCAAAATGAAGTTGCTGATTAATATCCGCTTTGGCCCCGATCATGTAGTTCATGATTTCGATTTTCCCATCTTTTGCTGCTGCTGCAAGAGCGCTGCCGCAATCCCCATTTTCAAGTGGCATATTCACATCTGCCTTTGCCTCCTCGACTAGAAACCTGACACGCTCAATATCTCCAAAGGATACTGCCGCAGCAAGGGCACTGCCAAATACACCACTCCGAAGTGGTATATTCACATCTGCCTTTGCCTCCTGGATCAGGAATTTGACAATCTCAGTGTTTCCATCAACTGCTACAGCAGCAAGGGCACTACCATATTTGCCACTCCGAAGTGATAGGTTCACATCTGCCTTTGCTTCCTGGATCAGGAACTTAACCATCTCAATACTTCCCCTACGTGCAGCAGTAGCAGCAGCAAGGGCACTGCCAAACTGGCCCAGAAGTGGCATGTTCACATCTGTCTTTGCTTCCTGGACCAGAAACTTGACAACCTCAGTGTGTCCCTCATATGCTGCCGTTGCAAGGGCACTTCCATAGCGGTAATCATCATGTGTCGTGTCCACTGGTATTCCCATCTTTATTAGATTTTGACATATTGGTTTACTACCTGCGATGGCAGCAAGTGTAAGGTGATTGTATTTATACTTGTTCATTTGCGAGATGTCAATCTTCATGACTTCCCACCAGTCCCGCAGAACTGTATAAAACGAGAAGCGGCAAATAGCAAAAATAGTGACGTTTTCTGGGGCTATTTCCTCCTTACAGTCGCCCTTGTCATTGAAGATAGATGCTGATTCCCAGGGATCCTTTAAAATCTGACGATACCATCTCCGGTATTGCAAGCTGCTATCCTCGGGTCTCCCGAGGAAGGTTTTCAAAAGGGAGGCCAGCATATTTTCAGGAACCTGTTCCTCCTGCGTTTGGACATGAATAACCCAATGGTGCCTTATATATACCTGAAAAGGGTGTGCTATATCGAAGATATGGTCTGGTTTGGCTTGCTGATCAGGCATGTCGTCCACAGAATCAGGATCAGTATTTTCATATGTCTTGATGAGAAGCGATAGGCAAACTCGCGCAGCGTGGCAATTCGCATATTGACTTGTCCAATTCTTCTTCTTTTCCAGGTATTCTCGAACCGAGAGATGCGAAAATCTCCAGACATTGAGCTGAGTATCAAACATGAGGAGGTTCTTGCAAAGCGACAGTAATCCGTTCCGGTCTACACCACGAGGCAAAGAGAAGGAGGCAGGATCATTTGTCGAGTCCATACGAATAGCAGATAGGATCTCCTCTGTGCTGAGTGGCCTCGCTGCGGCCATTACCCATAGGAAGGCCCGGTGGGCTAGTAATCTCTCATTCAGCTCATGACTTTCAATTTGATTGTAGATCTCCTCATATGCACTCTCGAGATCCTTCGGGAGCTTTCCAAGTCGATTCATGATCGCTTCTTCAGTAGGGCATTCCTCGATCTGCTTGAGCTGCAGAACCACCCACTGGAACCTGTTTTCACATTAGTTATCGGTCCCTCCGTATAACAAATCCGCCCGCGGCGGGGATGGGGGTTGGGAGCATGCTTACATTCCCTGGCTGCCCTCAAGCAGCGTCTCAACAATCTCTTTTTGCGAAGATTCAATTGATGGATACCTCGGGGCCAGTTCCTTTATTCTTCGGTTGAGAAATTTCTCGATGCCATCCGTATTGCCATTGACTTGAATTTGGAGAGTGGGACTGCCACGGAGTAGCCGTTCGATATCTGACTCAAACCGGCTTGAAATAAAGATCTTCAGAGGGTTCCTGGAGCGCGACAGAAAATCCGTCAATATCGAGACCAATTGCCAGCGGGACTCGCTGTCACACTCGTCCAAGGCATCAAGCACTAGAGTAGTTTTGGGGAAAAGATTCAAGGATTCTAATATTTGTATCCTGCATGCGTTAAAGGCGAGCTTGGACCGGTCTTCCTGTGCTTTGAAATACAGCTTTTGAAGCGTAGTTTGAATGGCATCATTCCCTCGGCCTAACGGGGTGGACAGTTGACGAACATAACACTGAAGAATGGGCTGGTGCTGGCTACGTTCACTTTCATTTCGGTCACAGTAGAAATATGCAAAGCCTTCATCGTTTGGAAAATTTCCAAGCCTTTCTTTGAAATGGTCGATAACCCGAGATGTGAGATATGTCTTACCGGTGCCACCTATAACAAACGCCTGTATGTCAGTAATAGAGCCATATATAAACCGAGAACTTTCTTTTTTTTTAGAGAAAAGGAAGAACAGACGAGGACCCCGAAGCCACAAGATAAGGGATGAACTAGACTTCTCCCATTCACGGAAACTATCGTGTTTTAATAACCAATCACACGCATCTTCCCTCCTATCCTCAGACACACGCTGGTGGTGGTTGCCATACGCAACTTCCGAGATCCAGTTCAACACTGCTGAGCGCTCGTTTCTGTCCAGGTTTTGAAGAACTTTACGAACATTCTCGTCTATCGCAGTCAATGGAGCATTTAGCTTCGTAACCAATTTTTTCAACTCTTCATCCGCCAGATAACTACGCTGAGTCTCGCATGCCCGAACATCCGATTCAAGTTTCTTTTCACACTCGGCCAAAGCTGAAAGCACGCCGGACTCTTTACTCGGATTCAGAAGGGCTCTGATCATTTGCTTGGGCGTACTCTCGCTGAATTGCTTATTAGCATCAGCGAGCAGTTGTAGTGAGATTTTATACAGATCCACTAGTGTATTCTGCAGGATCTGTAGTATATCTTCCTCGATATTGTCGGCGTTGAAGACTTTTTCATATACTTGACCGCGAGTGGTGACGCTGGAGACCTTTTCCACGCATCCGAATAGGGCACACCTCTCCTTATTCGTCTGAGCTACTCCCTATTGCGGCCTTGTGTTTTAGCCTTTTACTCTTGCATGCATCATGAAAGATAAATTGAATTGAAACACTCACGTTCAAGACGGACTTGACCACAAGTCAAGGCAAACTGGCTTGCGGCAGCGCGAACTGAATTACGATATCGCCAGCTTTGGTTACCCAATTAAGTATTCCAGTGGCATAATTTCCCACTGGAAATTCACGGCCATCAATATTAACCTTCCAGGACTCCTTTTCGCACTCTTCCTGCTTTTCTTGGACCTGCTTTTTCAGATCACCAAGCACTGATTTGAGATCTTCTTTCTTTTCCAGGTCAAATCCGCATTCCTTGAATTCGTCGCGTGTCGACTGAGTTAGTTGTTTAAAAGCCTCCTTCCATAGATTTCTTGCAGGAGGATCTGACGGCGCTGGTAGAAGTATCGATTCCGACACTTCTACTCCGGGTTTGGAGGACAGAACTGGCCCGGATGAGGGGTTAACGGCTACATCATTGCCAGGTTTCGCATTCGTCTTCAGAGGGAAGAACGTAGGATATGAGCATCAATCGTATTCCAGGAAATGAAGACACAGCTGTTACTTACTCCTGTTTCAGGCTTTTGCGGTTCGGGTCTTGGCCTTCGATGTTTGAATAGACGGCGCAACTTGTCACACGGTGTCATTGTTAAACTTCCCTGGATATATAACTTGGCTCTAAAACTGACACAAATAAGATTCGATCGTTTTCTTTCTTGCTTATAGTTGTGTCTGTGGCTGTTGTCGTTAAGGGGGAGAAGAAGGCGGGAAGTTTAAGATAGCGGGAATAATAGACCATTTGCCTTGCCGATCCTGCCGTCTGTGCTGTTCACACGGGATGATCGGTGGAGAATATGAGTGGACACTCAGCTCGCCATGGCTGTAAGTAGTTCGAGTCTCGACCACGGATCAAAACGAGCTGTCAAATCATTTTGGCTCGTTCTCCTTCAGCCTCTCATCTTTCCGGTCTGCCTATTCGATGCGGTTTCCAGGGCGTTTGTGTGGTTTGCCAGAGTAATTTGTTGATTATACACAATGGACTTCGTGCGAAGGGAAGGTAATGAGCCTAGAGCGTCTAGCAAGTTCCACCGCTATGTCTTCTCTCCCAGGAAAACGTCATGCTCCTCATTCTCATGGATAGTCGCCGTGCCATCTCTATCGCCAGGAGCTTCGAGCTTAAATGCAACGCGGAGAGAAGAACAGAAAATTGCTTTGATTATGGCATGGGAATTGTACTCTCTAGCTCGCATCCTCGCCAATAACAGTGTTTCGCAGTCTTGCGGATGATCTGGTTCCGCGCTATGCGGCCCGATCCGACCCGTTCTGGCACGATCCAACTGTGGAATGAGGCCCAGGGAATAGGGTACAGAGTGGCCTTCAAAGCTATTCTTCGATCAGTATCTGACAATTTCTGGCAAAGGGCCTGGGGATGAGATGAGAGTTCCCGCGTCTGCCATCTGCCACCGCTTTAGACCACACAATAATCCATGGATATTTTAGGGTAACTGTCAATATAGACACAGAATCAACCTTGAAGAGAGATCATAATACATACATGTAGCAGTCACTGTTCTGTATTTGTGTGTTGGCTAATTAAAGTGCAAAATGGTAGCTAATTTCTATTTTTATCCTCAATTTGCTGCATCGCGTTCGGCGATCTGCAGGTGAATCACACTGCATGAGCAATGATTGGCTGACAGGGCGGCCTTTAACCTGGTTAAGTTTATTTTTATCAGCGCCAAAAGTAGTTTGGCCAATAGAAGTGTAGAATGGCGCGGGAACTTGGTCTTCTGGTAGAGTTTGCTGTCATTTTTAGAACGCGGCTAACCACATCCGGACGTTCCCCTCATTAATTTGGGAGCAATATGCAGTGTGACGCTGTGCTCTATTGGCCACGAGCTGCCCGTCAACGCTGGAGCTAACGGTAGCGCCGCATGAAAAGAGGGGAAAACACCACTCTGTTCCTATCTATAGATTCAGGGAGCCTTGTCAGGGGGGCAGCGAGCAGCTATATCATCTCTGCATTTCTCCTCCTCTCGTGCTCCTCTTCTTCCTCATCACTCATCTCTATACTTTCTAAAAAGCATCTTTCTTCTTTCAGAAAGAATAATACACAATGGTCGGCATTCGACTCCCCCTCTCCATCGGCACGGGCCCCAGCTCCCCACGCACCATTACATCCGACATGATCTCCCCACCACTGTCCCCCGACTTCAACTTTGACTCGGACGCCCTGACATCGTCCGCTCTGCCCGCCCTCGAATACATTTCCCACAAACTGCAGCAAAAATCGCTGCACGTCACACTGCTCGTCGGCCGGGGCCAGCCCATGCCCACGGGCCAAGCCGCAGACCTGGTCGTCATCCCTGTGACCGACCTCGATGTCGCATCATGGAAAATCTTTTACCGCATCGTCGAAAAGGGCGCACACAAGTTCTCGCTCGGACAAAGCTGGACGGGCGCGCTCAGCCAGCACATTGCCATGCGCATGAAGAACGAGTACCTGGTCGAGCAGTCCCTGCGCCAAAACGAGATCTTGTTCAGCCAAGAGGGCCTGACGGTGCTCAACGTCGACCGCATCTACACGCTCAAGCGCCGTCTGTGCGTGCTAGCTGCGTCGCAGGAACTCTGCAAGAAGAATCCTGCTCACGAGGAAAAATACATCTCGTCTTGCGTGTCTCTGCTACACAAGACCATCACAAACTGCCAGGGCCGGCCATTCAGCCCGGCGTTTTTCCACAGAATCTACCAGAATCTCCCCGTCACCGACGAATTGCTCAAAAAAGTTGCCGATGCGTACAAAGCCCGCTTTAATCAAGACGGCATTGTCATGCCCAAACCCAAATCATCCAAGCCTGCTCCTTCTGTTGCAGCTCGACGAGAAACCACTGCTGGTACCACCTCTCGAACATCCCCAGTCATGCGCGTCGGACCGCGCGTTGTCCATCGCCGCGCCGGTGCAACAAACCAATCTCGAGGACCCATGAACATGCACTCTCATTTCCGCGCACCTTCACGCGCAGCAACACCCAAACGCGGTCCGAAGACACCTGTGTCTGCATCAGACGTGACCCCGATTACCCGCAACGAATGGAATATTCTCATGGGTCCGGAGTTTTATCAGAATAAACCCACGATTACCATGTGGGTGCCGAGTCCGGCGACGGTGCCTGTTATCGGGTGATTGAAAGCAATCATCACGAGAAGAAAAGAATGTACCTAAAAAGTGTTGATTAATTAACACTATCCCAGAGCACAGCTCGCGTCCTAGAGAGGATCGCTGAGCGGATCGCTCACTCCTCCTTCCCAATGGGATGGATTCGTCAGGCGGCGACCAGTTGACATCACGCATGTCCTGAGATCGCCAACTTGTTGAAATATATTGTGCGAGGAAGTGAAACAAGCTTAGTACATGCATGTTACTCCACAAGGTGCCTATTCTGTAAAGATATCAAAAGATCTAGTTATTCTAATCTACTACTAATTTTCTATGTATGTAATTTTCTTATACAAATTACCAATTCTATTTTACCAACCCCTGATAACATTTTGTCGGCCTCACCAGCATCGCCTCGTATCCAGATTCTGCTCCACCTCACACCGAATAGTTTTGGGCCTTACAATGCAACATATTCTCTGTGGGTTGAAGTCATAGAACTGTAGATAAAGGTCCACCGCGTTACACAAAATACATTGGTCTAACGCTAGTTCTCGCATACAGACTTATCAGCAGCTGGATATTATTATATGTAGAAAGATTGGACTTAGATATACACTATCATATAAACACCATTATCTTGCTAGGAGATACCTCATTAAACACAAATCCCCTTTTGGCAATATGACTGTTGAGACATCAAAATAATAGTTACCGACCACATCAGCATCCTTATCGGACCCAAATTTGCAAATTATCCCAATACAGATATTCCTGGTAGGGCTAATACTCTTTATAATGAAATAAAGTCGCCGATGCCCCGATACAGCAGCTGCTAGCTTCTAAATTTTCCATCGAAGAGTCTTCATAGGTCTTTTCTTCCCCTTCTTCTCTTATTTAGTTAGCTTACATTAATTTCGTGCCTTGTGATGAGCTTGTAATCCTTATCCTGGGTGCTGGCCACCACCTGGATGATGAAGACCCACGTAATATAGTTATAGAAAAAGAGGATTGTTTTTATGAAGACATTAATAATTTATTATGTTAAATATGCATAATTACGGAGGATAGTTCTTAAAATATTGATGAAATGGATATGAGGGTATTAAGAGATTTGTCCATTTTAGAAAGAGAAATAGAATTATTTGGTTAGTTATTGAATGAGCTTCCTAATTTAACTGATCTAATAAATGAGGGGTGATATAAGTATAGTTTTAGAGAGAATAATATTGAGTACATTATTTAACGATGATGATTAATCTATTGATTCTGTTGATATGC
The DNA here is from genome assembly GCA_039119965.1 of Talaromyces sp. DC2. Taxonomy (NCBI): domain Eukaryota; kingdom Fungi; phylum Ascomycota; class Eurotiomycetes; order Eurotiales; family Trichocomaceae; genus Talaromyces; species Talaromyces sp. DC2. The sequence goes on along the minus strand of JBCLNQ010000001.1, from coordinate 211,052 downwards.
TCTTTGTTGAAGGGATAGTGTATTTTCAAGATAGCAATGTTAATGTAACTATATTGAAGATATAGATCTTTGATAGGATGAATCTGTATGAGGATACTGATCTTAATATTGTGTATTAAGGGTTGTGGGCCAGTCAATTGTTTGCTATAGTTGAAACTATCTGTCTTGTGCTCTAATAGGTAGAGTTAAGTTATAGATTTTAAAGAGTAAAGGAAAACTGACAGTCATATTTCTAGTCTTAGCATTATATTTATAGTGAAATTACTATGGTCTTGCTGTGGGATGTTTTATATAGAAAATGGGATCGAAGGTAGCTAGTTTGAATGTACGGTCCTGCGTCACCAGACAGTGTGGAAATTGATAACCTGGAAAGTTATAATTATTATGACTCTAGTGATAAAGATGGGGAACTAAATAATCAGTTCTAAGCTTATGTAATTAATAGGATGAGAACAGTCAAAGTATGTCTCTCTTAAGAAAGATAGGGGTAAAATGTGAAGGAAGTGATATTGCTGAATCTATTAGATGAGCTCTCTCTGATATAAAAAATGAACTGTGTGGAGTAAAGCAGGATGTACGGCTATCTGTTTATAATGATCAAGTCCTCTTTCGCGAGTTCGTTACGTCTTGTTATTTTGACGAGGATCTAGATCTAACTGTTCCGGATCTGATGGCTTTTAATATTGAGTAGGAGTACAGTCAAAATGCGGGAAACAAGATGTTTAATATCCAGGCCATGGAGTTTGAAGGGATATTCACTTGTGATGTCGATATCCGCCACATGGAGCTAGTGTTTTAGGGAAAGAAAGGTACCCATCACTCCTCTCCAATCAATCGCGAGGTGCAACATACATAGACTCCCAGCAATACACGTAGTCCTGAGTCCCCCAAGTTGTGTCGAGAAAAGAAACGTATGCTGTACTCTTCTGAAGAAGAGACGCTCCTTATTGATCTTTAAAAAAGAAATAGGATCTCTTATGGTCTAAAATTGCACCTTATTTTCCTGGAAGAGCAATAAGTGCGCTGCAAATACATTATTCAACGGAATTGAAGAATCGAGGGAATAGGAAGGAACCTTCAAGGAAAACGACGGCCAGGGAGACGATTACTGCACTGCAATCGTAAAATCATCCGTCCCTCCAACCCACCGAAAGTAACGCTCTCGCTCAGCGATAGGGTTGCGTTTGCATAGACGTTCGCCAGATCGCTATGCTCCAGTATAGGCTCGTTGCCGAGATATATCTTAGTGTGTGTCGCTAATAATTTGAGACTCGCAATTTTTTTTTTCGTTTCTTACGCCCTTGATGTGGTGAATGTCTTGAATTTACTATATGATCTATGCCATTAGAATTAGTATCATAACCAACAAAGTTATCTATTTCTTAGATATACTCCGTTTACGGTTATATTTCACGTAGTGGACCCTAGGTAGACAGGGAGAGAATACTAAGTTCCGACTTAGTCGTAGGTCCCAGGCTAGGGTATTTTCCAAATATGGGGTTTCCATGCATTCTGGGTGAGATAGAAACAACAGTAGCGGTGCCCGCAGGCTGTCCTAAATATGAAACTATACGGACACGACGATGGAGGACTGAACGAATTATTGGAGTTGATCAGGAGGGTTAGTGTCTATAAGACGAAACCTCTTTGCTGGGCTGCTTAAAGTCCTAGAACGGAGCCGCTTTGAAGACGATATAATACCTACCATTCTTTGGAGTAGTTTGACAATCTCTTGGTGGCCTTTCGCTGACGCGGCCAGGAGAGCATTGCCATACTCTCCGCCCTGAGCATTGATGTCGGCTCCATTCTCTAATAATTGTTGCACAATCTCAACATGTCCATCCACTGAGGCGGCCTGGAGAGCATTGCCATACAGTCCACCCTGGACATTAATATCGGCTCCCTTCGCTAATAATTGTTGCACAATCTCAACATGTCCTTTGTAAGACGCAGCCTGGAGAGCATTGCCATAGTACCCACCCTGAGCATTGACATCGGCTCCGTTATCTAACAGCAGCTGCACAATCTCAACATGTCCTCCCGCTGAGGCGGCCTGGAGAGCATTGCCATACTCTCCGCCCTGAGCATTGATGTCGGCTCCCTTCGCTAATAATTTCTGCACAATCTCAACATGTCCATCCACTGAGGCGGCCTGGAGAGCATTGCCATACAGTCCACCCTGGACATTAATATCGGCTCCCTTCTCTAATAATTGCTGCACAATCTCAACATGTCCTTCCGCTGAGGCGGCCTGGAGAGCATTACCATACATTTCATCCTGAGCATTAATATCGGCTTCCTTCTCTAATAATTGCTGCACAATCTCAACATGTCCTTCCGCTGAGGCGGCCTGAAGAGCATTGCCATACTCTCCGCCCTGAGCATTGACATCGGCTCCACTGTCTAGTAATATCTGTACAGTTTGATAATGCCCACGCAAAGATGCCCATTGAAGTGCAGTCACTCCTATACTATCCGGATCATTGATCACGATTTTACCGTCCATGACCAGTTTATATACAACCTCGTCATGCCCATTAAATGCTGCTATGTGAAGGGCATTCATCTGCGGAATTTTTGAGTATGGCATTGCTGCTTTCCAGAAGATAGGAAACCATAGCGTAAATCGTTTAGTCGTAGAGTTGTACAAATGATAGACACACGTTACTAATTCAGGCGTTGTTGAGGATACCTCTTGGAAATGATCTGGCCAGTTCTGGGCGGAATACTCCAACAGGTTGTGAATACCTGCATCTCGTCCCTTGACCTCTAGGTCATCCATTAATAAATATCGGACACAAATTTGGGTCATTCGGACTTCTGTATCACCAGGTTCAAAATACCATTTGTGATTCGTAGGCCTAGAGCTTCTTTTCAGTAGGAATTCCCTCGCTGTCTGGTGAATAAGATAAATTCTGGAATCCTTGATGAAAACGAACAGTCCACATAAATGCCGTATTTTTCCGCTTAGTATATCCGGATTAACTCCAGCCTCCTCTGCTGTTCGAGCATTTGGTGAAGTAGCCACTCCCAGAGCCATTGCCATTTCCTGAATAGTCAATGGACGTTGTGCGCCAACAATAATTTGCAAAATTGTTCTCACCACTGGTTCTTGTTGAGGGTGGACTCGATTAAGGATCTTTTTGTACGCTTCGTTAACCGATTTAGGAATTAATTGAACGGGTTCTTGATCTGGCCGAAGACTGTTTCTGAAGGTGGTATGGATGTCATCAATCGCCAAATACAACCATAGATAAGTTCGGTGTTCCATTTGAAGAAGCTGCTTTTCAAGGCGCTCCTGCGTCTTGGTCTTCAATTTTAGCTTCTTGCAGAGCTCTGCCACTCGGATCTTCACAACAAGACTAATTTCGCTATGAATTTGATCATTCTCTTCCTCCCCTCGGAGGTGGATTTGAGGAAATGATTGAATCAATGGCTGGAAATCTTCCCAGATTTCATCGTATGGTCGACTAGTCACCAGAAATTTGAGCCAGTTCTTCTGCGAGTATGACCTAGCGTTATCGTGGTAAGTTCGCAGCTTTTCAATTAATCGTTTCTGATCATGTCTTCGACACTCATCAAGAGCATCGAAGACACAAACCGTATTAGTCGATGCTGGATCAGATGTTGCTGCTATTAAAATGCGCCACAGATCCTCAGTTTCTTGCTGGATCTTGACGTTATTCTTTTCCCAAAATGGCAATGCATGCCGCAACAATTGAGGCTGTGAGGTAAACAGCTGGTGCAGTACAGAACATAACGCAAGGGCTAGACTGTTCTGTTCATCACTGTCCTTGAAGAAAAAGTAACAAATTGATACCGTTTGTGCAGAAACCATAAAGACGTCATCAACGAGTGACTTAGCAAGCACAGATTTTCCACATCCTGGGTCGGCTGAAATCCATAAAAGATCATTACCAGTAGACTCCCACCAATGCCGGTACTCGGGGCTCTCCAAAACCCATTTACAGGTTCCTGGTGCTCGATCCGGATTTATATCTTTATGCAGTTCATACGTTGAAGTTTTGAAAGCTTGCAGACAGTCACGTTGATCTTCCGTTATCACCCTTGTAATCTGTTGTCGATGGTGACTTGCACGTTGTTCAAATGCCCTGTCATGAGCTTCGTTGATAGCATCAAGCTTTTTTGAGAAGTCGGATACTGTAGAGATCGGTCAACGTATAATTAGCTATCTTTATAGATGTAGTTTCCTGTCGCGCATGTACAACTAACCTTCATTGAGTACGTCCTTGATGAGAGAGTCTCTCTGGACCTCATTAGGCGGGACGATTAATAAAAGCTCCTTGGCATAGGCTGCCGCTACCGCGGCTGCATGCTCTTGCCAAGCCATGTTCTTGTGGGAATCTGCGTAGTCGCAGATACCCCTAATTACCAAGCACGGACAGTTGTTCACAATACCGGCCGCCTCCATTTCCACGCAAAGAACATTGCCGCCAAGGTTTCGGTTCAATTTGTCCCGAGATTTAGCATCTTTAATGACTTGATTCCCAGATGCGATGAGACCGTAATGCACCCGCATATCTCGAGGCTTCCTCTTGACACTCTGAGATTTGTCGCAGAATCGACAATTATCCTCTTCTTCGTCGTCTTCATCCTCCACTTCGTCATCGTCACCATTCTCTTTCGTAGAATTTCTGCCAGATTTGTCCAGAGAGACATGGTCATAGCTTGACTTGAAACAAATGTCCACGAGTGAATCCGATCTCAAATATCTTTCAGCCGCCTTCGGGTATCTCTCCTTGAGCTCATCAAGATACAGAGGGATTTTCGATCCGGAAAGGTCGTTTTCCGTTTGAAGCTTGGCCAAAGCCGTCAGAAGAGCCTTCGGCGGATTGTTGAGGGCACCTGTCCGTTCGAATTCGCCGCCTTGTTTGGCCCTCCCCATGTCCCACTGTACTACGCCGGGAAACTGGTTCTCAGGTGTACCGACCACGACGTCACCCAGCCGCACTTTGTTTGACGGTATGCCGCCTCCAATTCCCACCATAAGGCAGGATCTGACAGACGGGAAAGTTCCGGCTAACAAGGTTACGACGTTTGCAGCCGCATTCGTGCCGTACTGGTTCTTTGGGAGACATGCTATGACGATGTTGTGTTTACCGATGGATCCAAGGGTGTACGTGTTGCTGTCATGGGACGGACTGGGCAAATCGTCATGTCTCTGGTCTAACATGGCAGTCGCCGCTGTCTGCTCCTTCGGCAGGGCGCAAATCCAACCCACGGTATAGTCATTGTGTGACAGCGTTGATGGTGGCATTGCAAACTAACACTCAACAACGAAATACCGGTGCTTGAACGTCAGTTTGCAGACATGAGGACAACAAACTGAAATCGTGCTTAAGGTAGGGGGTGACCTGAGGTTAGGCTGAGCGCAAGGCTGAGCGCAAGGCTACGCGTCCGAGTGCATAAGCCAATCATTTCGCACTGCGGATTATAGAGTCGCACGGCTACAATATTGCCTCCCTAAAATAGAGAATTCTGTCAGAGTATTCGACGTATTTCTTTCCCTTTGCATATGCGTCACAGAACTAATTATCCAGGATCTTAGTCCAAACATTATAATGCCTGCAATAAAACAACCTTTAATCCAAGTGTCCGACACTGATTCAAAACTGCAAAATGATTATAATCAAAGGCAGCCTTGTGCTCAGCCTGACAGCCTAACAGATCGTCGATCGCGGCACTAGCACTCTTATGGACGCGGGGGATGTTATATTGGATGAGCGCAGAAAGTATATGGTAGTTTCAGTTTGTTAGTGGCCGTTGAGTTTATCTTTTGATGATTTAGATTATTCTTTTGGATTTGATTGTTACTCAAAATTTTGGCATAGATATCCTGGCTTCCTTGCCTCTGAATGGTGAATAGTGTAGAGAAATGAGGATATAAATATATGCCATCTTGTATATGTTTTGAAGGTGGCTGGCTTGTTTATATGGCTGATTTGCTTACTGATTACATTATAGGCAATACATTAGCCAATTGTAGGTTAGTTCCTATGTCTCACTAGCTTCAGGTGCAGTTCAACATCTTCCTTGCTTCATAATAGTAATTAATAGTTTGTATCCATGAATGCCAGTCAGATACAATGCAGAGATGGGCTGGCTAGAAGCTATCCAAGGATCCGATCTCAACTTTCCAATGGGCGACACCCAGATAGGCCTTCCTGGGTAGTATCATCCCTGACGAATGCTCCACCCAATGGTATATTCAATCTTTGGCATATCGACCTGTTACATGCCGAATCTTCTTGCCCCAGATATAAATTGGAATACCCAACAATCCCATAGCAGCCGTCAGCGCACCAAAGGTTCCAAAAGCCCCATCGTATCCATGACTAGCAATAAAAGGAGCAGTTCCGTAGCTTGTTCCGAACGAAATGATACCTCTAAAAGCACATACAATGACCAACATTGGACCTACACGAGCTGGATAACTGTCCAATAGGTATGTAACAGCAGCGATGTTTGCACCGACAAAGGTAAAATAGTACGCTGCGACGGCCCACACGTAGATGAACCAGTGATATTTTTCTGGATGAGCGGCTCCCTGACCATACAAGACAGCCGTAAAAGTTCCGACAATAATGGGAATGATCAAGGGAATCAAGCGAACTTCGGGCTCGTGTAGACCGCCATTCCTTTTCGCCATGCGCTTGATGAGCCAATCAGAGCCTTGGCCTAGGAGTGGTAGCGCTACGAGGGCAGTAACTATATGGCCGATATTAGCGTAGGATGCGCTGCTGTTAGGCCAGTTGTATGGTGGAGCTGTGATGATAGTGCTGTAAGTTGTTCCGATAGCGACATTGGTTCCGAGAGTAAGACCATTGACGAGTAGTGCCCAGATGACGTTAGGGAAGAGAAGAAGTTCGCCGGTTTGCTATATAATAATGTCAGTAATACCTACAAGCACGGAAGGGAAATTGCTTACCCTGAGAACGTTCCAGGTTGCGTTCCAGTCAGGGGTTCCAATCCATAGACGCAGATCGGACTTCCATGTCCGTGGCTTATAGTTGACATAGTCCAAAGGAGGTCGGCTCGTGCAAACTGGCACCTCATGCTTTACAGATGAGCCATCGGGACTCTCGGTCGTGGAGTCTTCCATGGATGACCCTTCCTGATAAGAAGACAAAGGTCGATCATACTTGGTTTCAGGTAAAAAGAAGAATGTGAGAATCAACTGTAAGCCGGTCAGGATAGCACCTAAGCCGTACCACCATTGCGGTGTGATGGCCCCTGCAATGGGACTAGCAAAAAGTACCCAAACACATGTCAAGATAGCTTGAAATGCTAGCTGGACAGTAATCGCTGTACTCCTCTCGTGGAGAAAAAATATTTCTTGAGATACCATAGGCACGACCGACTCGCTTTGTCCTGCTGCTAATCCAATGACCATTCGAAATCCAAGCTGCCATTCGTAGGTACTTTTAGCAGCACAGAGAGCTGCACCGATCACTAAGATCACCGTTGAGACGAGAAATACGACACGTCTGCCTACTCCGATAGCGAGAGGCATGCCGATGATGTTGCCAATTCCCCTGTCGATTGTCAGATGACCAAAGTCAGAAACATGGGTCTTTGTACCATACATAAACAATGATGGGTATGTCATCAATTTGGTAATATCGTTGTAATCCTTGCCAACTGCTACATACTGAGGGATGTAGAAGCCCAATAGGCCACCGAATCCGGAGACGAGAGAGAGACCGAGGGTTGAGACTGACAGGTATGAGTAGTGTTTCAGATACTGGCCAGAATAGCACTTACAAACAGAGATAATACCGAGAATGACACATTTATGCCACATCGGTAGGTTCAATGGATCTATAGTACAGTTAGCACAAGCCATGACTATCTCAAAATTCATGAGTTATACTTTCCCTGGGGATCCGCTGTCGGTGTCGGAATATAGACAATTTCCCCTTCAGTCAGCCTCACTGTACCCATAGTATGCACCTGGACGACGTCATCTTCAGCGCCTATGGCGGGTTCCGCCTCCTCGACATGGAGAGATGATAATTTGTCTGAGGTTGGCTTGACGTCCGCCATGTTGGAATCTCAAGTCGTTTGAGTAAAATATGCTGGTGGCTGCGAGAAACCTGATAGTTTCCCGCCAGTGCAAGTCGCATAGTATTGATACATATATTATCGATCGACTGATGAGGCTAAGAACTAGCTCTATATATGTCAAAAATGCTGATATAGTCAAGTAACCATATACGCAACGGTCGTAGCGTCCGCACGCAAACGCGTACGGAGCCACGAATCCCTTCTCCCAGAGAAAGTGGCCCGAAAGCTTTTTCAGGTAGGGAGGCGAAATAGACTCTGGGGTAATTGGGACACAGCCATGGGAAAAGGAGCCCGAGCGTTACGGGGTTCGTGGATTGTGCTCGGTAACTGTCCGGAGGGTCATTCGGTGGCTAGTGAACCAAGCCCCGAGATGCTAGTGGCCCCCGCAGATTCGAGGGCAAGGAACCCCGGGTTAATGCATCTGTTTAATCTGGGGACGAGTGCTCTGGGTAAGAGTGGTCCGGAGACGGCTTGAAAGACGGAATGTGGAGGGAATGTGGAGGGAATCTGGCAATTGTTGAATATTCTCTGCGCCACGAAACTCGAGTGTTAGCATCACGGCAGGCAAGCTTGGTTAGAAATAGGAGTTTGCAGCACGCAAATTCTGCGCACTGGAGCAATACAACAACAATTTGTAGAGAAAAAAGTGGAACAAAGAAAATGATTTTAAGTAAGAAAAGTAATAAATTTATAGTTCTTTCAGAGCTATGATAAATACAGTAGGTGTAAGTTGTATGCTTCCTCCACATGAATATTAATCATAACCCTTCACTCCAGCCAACTGCAACAGGCGGTCCGTTAGTTCAGGCTTCTCAAATGGTTCTGTGCGGTATTTCGGGCAGATTTTGCCATTTCGCATAGGCTTCTCAGCAGATGGGCGGATATTGCTATGGTCATGGTTAGTCCAATGTCCTTATCTTAAAAGCCATTCATCAAGCATACCAGTGTGGCCAGTGAGTGGTACCCATCCAGCTGTTAAAGCATTGTTTCTTCAGTTCCAGAGCTTCTTCAGTCGCAAATCGACGAGGTGTCATGCAGATATACTGAACGTGTCGAATCTGGTCGCCTTGAGGCAATTCGGCGTAGTGAATGGTGCGCGAATCCCACAGAACAAAGTCGCCAGGTTCCATGTTAATCTTGACTAGCTCGCAACCACGATCTTCGAACCACTTGAGGTCCTTCGGGTCGAATAAGAAAAGATCTTGATACTTCAGCTCTGGTGGAGGAGCATCTTCGTGTGCATAGGACTCCCTGTCCTGAGAGAAGTATTCATTGAAAAGCTTGGCAGAACCTTTCATCAAGACCAAGCCTCCATCCTTGGGCCCATTTGGCGCAAAGTTTAGGAGACCTTGGACGGCCTGAATTCCCTTGCGAGCTTGGTTCTGGTCGCAGTGTGGCCAAGGGGTCCCTGTAAGATCTTTTCGTCGGGGAAGAGAGACATTCAAACCATCGAATGACGAAATCAATTCCTTGGTCTCCCATAGCTTCTCGAAAATTTCGATAACGGCAGGTTCCATGCGGGCTTCCCAAGCCATCTTTTCGTGCGGCGCAGCATATGCGTAATACATTCTATATCGATTAGTTGTTGTCCAACTTTCAGATATGTGATGACCTACCCTCCCTTAAAGTTGACTGGCAAGTGCTCAGCTGTCCATGTACTCTCGTCATTCTCATCAAATCCCAAGTCAAACTTGTGAAGCCATTCGATCTGCTTGTCGCAGTAGTACTTGGCTTTTTCCTTGCTGATGACATTTTTGATCACAACACAACCATTCTCATGGAACTCATCACGCCAATCTCCGTAAACTCTGGGCTCAAAATGAATAAAGTCTTCGGATTCGCGCAGAGACTTCTGCAGAGCGGCCTTGGCCTGGATTTCGGTTTCTGTGAGGGACATATTGATTGAATGCTTAGATCGATAGTTCAAGAGGTAATTTCAAAAGACAAGCTCGAAGAACCAAATCTGTTGACTCAACGAAGGGAAATATGAATAGTAAAAATAAGCAAAACCAGAGCTAACTGGCTAAAGGTTCTTCCCATATTCGTTAAGATTCTCTCACCTGATTTCAGTGATGTTGCCTCGGGCGATGCTCGCCGCTTTACAGTATTAGCGGCCGAAAACCCCTCGGTGAGCACCCGAAGACCCATCAAAGCACTGACAGCCACTGTTTTTGCCACTAATTAGAAGCTTTCGGAGCTGATTCTCGGGGCTGTTCTCGGCGGCTTAGCGTGCCCTAAGACCGTTCTCGGTTCATTATGCTTTCAAGCTTCGCCTCCAACATCCCCGCTTTCTATGCATCAACCGGACCTCTTTTTCGAAAGATGCGGAGAACATTACTATTCGGCTCATCTTGAAACCGAAGATGGGACTGAAATGAGGAGTTTGGTTCGGACTATGTGTGAGAAGCTCAACATTTTTTTGTAATCTAATGTATATCTTAACCTGCATGATCCAAAGTGGTATCGACTCAGAAGAAAAAAATATCTCAAAATTATTTGAGTTACCCGAAGTAGTTTTTATCGACAATCCCTAGTATCACTTATTTCGCACCAATCTCAAACCCTCTATTATGCCTCCCATTCCTCTCCAGATCGCGTACAAGCGCGTCAAACAACCCACCGTTGGTGAAAACGGCTATGTGGGCTTCCAACCCGGAAAAACAGAAGTCTTACCCAAAGGCTGGAATGGCTTCAACGCCAAACCTCTCAAAAGCGACATTATAGTCGAGCATGATGTTGAAATCGTGGTCCGCGACGGTGCAAGACTCTATATCGACATTTATCGACCGGCAAACTCAACGGAGAAAGTACCCGCCGTTCTTAGTTGGTCATTCTACGGAAAGAAATACAGTGCCCTGGAGATGCTTCCTATGACTGTGTGGAAATGCTGTGTCCCGCGTGAAGATCTTAGTGGTATCGAGAAATTCGAAGGTCTCGATCCCCAGACTTGGTGCCCGCGGGGGTATGCGATCATTAGTGTCGATACACGAGGTGCGGGACATAGTGATGGCCAGATTTGTGTTATGGGCACCCAGGATGCGGAGGATGGATACGATGTGGTTGAAGCCGTAGCAAAGATGGACTGGTGCAATGGTCACATTGGAATGGCCGGTAATTCGGCGTTGGCAATCTCTCAATGGTTCATCGCGTCTCAGCAGCCACCGTCGCTGAAGGCCATTGCTCCTTGGGAAGGATCTGGAGATATTTACCGAGAACAGTTCTGCCGTGGTGGTTGGTTCTTCATGAGTAATTTCGATCTCATTGCAAACGCTATTGTTCGCGGACAGGTGAACTCAGGGTTGGAGGACTTTGAGGAAATGTACCGTCGTTCTAATGTGTCGAATGCGTTCTGGGAAGATAAACGTGCCGATATGACAAAGATTAAGTGCCCAGTATATATCCGAGGAAGCGATGTCTCATCCATTCACACAATGGGAAGTGTTCGTGCATGGCTGGAAATACCCCACGACAACAAATGGATTCGTTGGGGAAGCAAACAGGAATGGTATGAACTATACAGTGAGCCCGAGTCCGAAAAAGAGCTCTTCTTGTTCTTTGATCGTTACTTGCGCGGTGAAGAAGGTAATGGTTGGGAGAAGACTCCCAAAGTACGCTGGTCGGCCCTTCGATTTGGTGACCGTGCGGCTATCGACGATATCATTCTTCAGGATTTTCCGGCTCCCAACACTGAGTACCGCGAACTGTATCTTGGAAAGGATGGCCTTTTGAAGACAGATGCTCCAACTAAAACCGAAGTTGAGACTGTGTCATACAACTCAGAGCAACGAGAGTCTATCGCCGAGTTCTCTTATACTTTCGACAAAGCGACACAGATCATCGGTCTTCCCAAGGCAGTCCTATATGTCTCCAATGATAAACAAGATGACTTCACAGTTTTTGTCATTCTCCGGAAGCGAGATCGTAATGGAAAGTTGCTCAAGCATTTGAACTTCCCTATTGAAGCGACTCCCGTCAAGTCCATTGAGGAGATACCTGAGAAGGACCAACAAAGCACAAACCTTCACCTGGGCTCAACTGGTATACTGCGTGCATCGCATCGTGCCTATGACTCTACTAAGAGCATCCACCCCCAGTTCCCCTTCCACCCACACACAAAGCAAGAGAAAGTGAGACCAGGCGAGATTGTGAAATTGGAAATTGGCATATGGGCCATGGGTTACGACTTCGAAGAGGGAGAGACCATATCCTTGCAGGTACTGTTTTCCATATCCTATAGTTATGTCCTTCGAATATGTATTGACCAAATGATTAGGTTTCCGGACAGTATCCCAGTATTGCGGAGTTCAAGAGCTTCTCGCAGCCCCGGCCGGAGCATGAGTTGAACAAAGGACTGCATACGATTCACATTGGAAAAGACTATCCGAGCTCAATTATTCTTCCATTTATTAAGCAATGAGTAAAAGAGCGAGAAAACATGTTGCATTTTGATATTAATGGTTAATATCGAATCAGGATAGGGTGATAGTAAAGGTCAATGTTGAGTTACCTCAAGATCCATAGGGACCGTACCTTAGAGAGATGCAAATATCAAACACGGACTTTCTAACCTGTTTCTAATCTGAGATTTGTTTCTCCACAGATTGTATTATGACAGTTGTGTAATAAGTGGCATTCAGGTGCATCCAAGATCCACAAAATACAAAACCAATACGTTACTGTACAAGCAATGTGTAAAAAAAAAAAACAAAAATAAAAATAAAGGCTCCGAGGGCGCTCCCAGTGTTCTCACATGTTATGGTCAAAACACGAACAGTTCAGTCGACCAGCTTAGTATAAATTAAAAAAGGGACCAATCGCTGGGTATTTTCTATGTTCAAGATCAATTACAAGTATATCAAGGAAATTCGAAATTACATACCTGCCCGGATACAATTTTCGAGATACTGTACGTGACTGATGATATGGCATGTAGAAAGAAAGAACAGTGACTGAAGTCATGTAGATTGTGACGGTCAGACTGGCCATGATTGTTTGTGGCATTGCTGACTGTGTCGTTCGTTCCAAGTCATGGATTCAAGTGTATCTTTTTTCAAAACCCTTTAAATTCCCTATTACCATAAGATACAATATGCAGCATGGTACTGGTATTGATATATTGAGAGCTGACAATTACATGGCTTCCCATTGGGTCGCTACGTTCTTTCGGTGCGCCGCCGAAGCCCCGAGTATACGGCGACAGTACCGCAAAAAGTCGCCGAGCAATTACCTGACACGACACGCTTGGATTAAGCAGCTGCTTTTAAAAGCAGAATTCTGTCTGATGTTCTTAGTAACTTCAAAATATATAATTTATAAAGTTAAAAGGGCAGCCCCGTCCAGAAAAATCGATGATCATTTGACAAACACTCTTAGGGTCGCCAATTCTGATCATCTGAACACGACTGAGAGACGAACTGCCGGTTCTAACTGCCGAATTCCCATTCCTGATGGCTATATTCACAGCTTTTAAGCCACCTGGATTGATTCCGCACTTTTTCTTGGTAGAGCCAATTAATTGTCCGGGGACGATTTGGGGATTGACAATATGGGTTTGGCGATTGGTCGGGGTGGAGTCTCCACAGTCTGTTCCCCGTGGGGAGTGCAATCTACCGTTGTTTTGGACAGGATACGTTCAGTATCTTTCGTTCACCAGTATATCTTTCGTAGCTAAGAGGTCAAGATACACCTCGTATAGCATGGAGATGGTATGTTAAGGCGATGAGCTGATGAAGGAAGCCTCTAGTCATGCTCTGCAATTCTGCTAAACCATCATGGATTCCCGGCCAACAAAGAAACGCCTGTCTATGGCGTGCAACACCTGCCGACTACGAAAAGTGAAATGCGATGCGGACTATCCACGATGCCGCAACTGTCGAGTTCGCGATGAAGTTTGTGCTACCAGTGATCCTCGACGTCCCGGGGAGCCTGTTGTGCGCGAATGGATTGTGACCGAGAAGATAAACAAATCCGACACGAATAAACCTTCTGTATACGCCAGCCCTACTCCATCTCTACAACAACAATTGTTTCAACAAACACAGGGCTCAGAGATACGGACAGAACACTCTGTAGCACACAGCATACAAAATGACCAAATTTTATCGGCCAATAATGATCAATCTGGCCATACTAATATCCATGAATCTCCGGTACATCAACCATTCCACGTCAGTTCAAACATTGATCCAGAATTAAATCGCACAAAAATTGTCGGCGGAAGTAGTTCGCAATGCCTGGCAAAATCATTGGATGTGTACCTGAAATCACTGCACCGAAAGCCCGTATCCGATTTGTTCAAGTATGGCATGAAATACGCGGAAGAATTCGACATTCCCTTGGAAGTCTCATTACCGCCATTGCCAGACTCCTCTCGACTTCATAGATATTTATCAACATTTTTTGACCGAATACATCCCTTGTATCCGTTATTCAATGTCGAATCATTTCATGTGATCGTCAAACAGATCGTGGAGATGGGGAGTGAGTTGAAAACAATACCCCGCGATCAAATACCATGGCTTGCAAGTGTTTATCTAGCGATCAGTATTGGCGCGGATGAGGAAACTCGTGGAATTACTTCCGATGGGACACTATATCTCCAAGCAGCTTCAAGTCTTATAGGACACGTGACGTCGGTGCCCTATCTTCCCGCAGTACAAGCAATGCTCATGTTCACTATTGTCTATCGTGGGCGGAATCAAGAAGGGCTGGGATGGCAGTATTTAGGGATGGCTATCCGCATTGCACATACGATTGGAATCCATCGAAGAGCAGCCTATAGTGCCCCGCGAGCTGGAGATGTGCAGTACATACAAAAGTATACACATGAGGGCAGGATCTGGGCGATATGTTGCATTCTAGAGAAATGTATGGAGCTTGAATCTGGACGACCAACCGCCATTCATTATTCATTTACATGTGACGACGTTCTGCCTCCGCATCTTTATGAACAAGATGACGATCAAATTCTCCGCTGGCAACTAGGACTGGCAGTATACCAGAATCAAATCAGTCAACATATTTACGGCCACACCTTACGCAAACGCCGGGCAAGAGAAATTCTCTTCGATACTGCACGACTTGACAAATGTCTATTAGACTGGGTGAACGTTATCCCTCCTCAGATGCGGCCGGGAAATGACATTTTTTGCCCAAGAGGAGTCTTCCATTTCGCAGCTCAATTGTCCATGATGTACCACGAAGCCATGATAACCCTGCATCGGGCAGCTCTAATTGCGCCCAATGCAAGTTTCGAAGCTGAAGTCGAGAAAGAGGGTCCAGATGACTCGTCTCGATTTCGTATTCTTGGCGGAGAGTCCATATGCATTAACAGCGCAAGAGCGATTGCGAAGTTGAGCATTGAACTGTCAGATCAAAAGACGGATACGCGGTTGATACCTACTGGGGTTCCATTACTGGCTTGTATCGTGTTGGCTATCTATTTGATCAAGCATCCAGATAGCAGAATGCAGTCTACTGACTTGCAGGTCTGACTCAAAGCCCATGAATATGAGATCTATTGTGACTTATGCTGATTGGACTTCTAGCTTCTGAAGACCTGTATCGAACTTTGCAATGAAAAATGGATGGATTGCGGTCAAGACGTCCGCTTCATCCAAGGTAATAACCATTCTGCGATCGATCTTTCTTATCACTGGACAAATCTAATCCTTGCCAGGTCTATCAACCATATATGAACGCGTCGGAGGATACATAGACTCCCAAAGAGCGACCAAAGCACCAAATACAACTCAAAATCGTACCATGACGGGCCCTTATTTACCGGGTGATCTACCAAATTACATAGAGAATCCGAGCACTGTACCTACACGAAACAGTCTCCTCGTTAGTCGCAGCCAACAACCTTCTATCCTGAGCAATACAGACAACATATCTCATAATCCCAACAAACGCTATCATCCGGATGATGGAGGTGTACTGGATACAAGAACGCATCAACCTTGTGAACGCATGCAACCTGACTCGGCAAAACTACCTCAATATGATCACACTAATGAAGTTACGCATAGCCAGCAAGCAAATATGTCATTGGAGGTGGATAGATATGATTGGCAACAGGAACCAGTACAGGAAGATAATCACTTTCCTTTCGATGGCTATAATGTCGAGGATTTGTGGGAGTGGATGCTATATTTAGATTCTCAGAGTGGGGTCATCTCCAGTGCCCATACTTGAGTCATACTCGTTCTTGAGCTTTGTATAATACTACTTGTGGCAACTCCCATTACTGCAATATCATTTTTAGCGTGTCAGGGCTACTGCTGCCTACATGACAAAGTAACGTGACTACATACTCCACATTAGCTATCAGGCAAGCTGCGACTCTCTTTAATAAGCAAAGTAAAAGATTTTGGATTGATAATTCACCAATCATTCCTGCACACATACAACAACATTGCAGTCCAAAAGTCTAGCCCTAACATCCCCCAGAAGTATGGGGCCGAGGCCGCCGAGCAGCACCACCGATTGGCTCCCGGCCACATTCCGACATCCTTTCCTTTCCTTAATGGGAAATGTTCATTTCCTGTAGTTAGTACTTCTGAAAGTTGTGCCTTAAAAAAATATTTTTTCATTCCGCACGTCTTACGTCTCTGAGATTCAACCCATGGAGGACGCCAAAGAACGATCAGCAAGCGTGAAGGAAGAGATCGTCGACAATGCCGCCAGTGAAGACGTCGCGCAGCCAGTTGGAATACGATTGTATCTCGTGATATCATCTCTGTTACTTACTCTTTTCTTATCTGCCATTAATGTTACCGTTGTCGCAACCGCTTTACCGACTATCGCCGCGCATCTCGATGCCACCACATCCGAGTATACATGGGTAGGCAGTGCCTATACCCTCGCCAGCACGGCCTCAACACCGTTGTGGGCTAGACTGTCCGATATCTGTGGTCGAAAAGAGATTTTGATGGTAACGAATGTGACATTTCTTGTCGGAAGCCTGATATGTGCTCTGAGTATCTCGCCCGGAATGATGATTGGAGGTCGAGTTGCGCAAGGCTTGGGTAGTGGTGGCATATCGGTAGTTGTAACCATAGTCATTGGTGACTTGTTTCCGCTGAGAGAAAGACCCAAATACTATGCTTTAACTGGAATTGTATGGGCAATATCAAGTGGTGTTGGACCGCTACTAGGAGGTGTGTTTACCCAAACGATAGGGTGGAGATGGTGCTGTAAGTTTACCCTGCCCAGCGCTCATGACAACTAATGAAACTAACGAACCGTGGATCAATCAGTCTACATAAATCTTCCATTTGATGGGTTATCGCTCGCCTTCCTTTTTCTCGCCCTCAAGCTCCCAGCCAAGAAACAGAAACAATCATGGCAAAACCTCCTTTTTTCATTCGACTGGCTTGGATCCATTCTTATAGTCGGCGGCACAGTATGTTTTCTCTACGGACTAGAAGTCGGTGCTAGTAAACAACATCCATGGGCATCGGCATATACCCTTGGACTACTCATAGCTGGAATATTTATTCTCACCATCTTTGGCTTATACGAAACATTCTATGCAAACAACCCGATCGTTCCAATCCGGGTCCTGAAAGACAGATCTATACTCGCGTGTCTCTCCACCGCATTCTTCCACGCCTTCATATTCATCGCCTACGACTACTTCAACCCTCTGTATTTTCAGACCGTTCTCGGGGTTACTCCCATCCAGTCTGGGCTTTACACGCTCGCGTTAGTGTTACCATTGTCTGCGATGACTTTAACCAGCGGTTTTATCGTCAAGCGGACCGGGGCATATCGACCCGTCATCTGGGTTGGAGCAAGTATCATGTCCTTAGGAACGGGTCTATTCATAGACTTTGGCCCAAGCCGTGTGGTAGCAAAAATAGTTGTCTATCAAATAATCGCGGGTCTCGGGGCTGGACCACTGTTTCAAGCGCCCATGATTGCTTTCCAAAGCCAGCTTATAGGAAAAGAGGATCTTCTTGCAGCGGCTATTGCTGCTTTCACATTCTTGAGAAATCTGTCCACGGCACTGTCTCTCGTTGTTGGTGGAGTCATTTTGCAGCATGGGTTGAGTAGTGATGAGGCATCGTATCTTAATGATGGATCCAGCTTAAGTTCTAGCGCAAGCTCTGAGGAAAGTAGTCTCCAAGAGGGTATTGTGGATGGGCTGAAGACTATGTGGATCTTCTATACTGCTCTTGGAGGACTGATGTTGATCTCGTCTCTTGCAATTGGTAAGAAGGATCTTGATAGCAATCCGGACGAGTAGTCAACTGTATCATCTGAAACTAGATCTCAGAAAAACAAAAGAACATAAAAAACCCCATATAGACTTGCACATCAAATACAATATCTACAAGTATTGCTCTAAATCCTATGAAATTCATTGATTAATTTTCAGATAAAATATACCCATTTGCAGTTAATTTTGATCTATTATATACCATCCTGCCAACTTGAAGCTGCATTCAATAATCATATACGGAACCAAGAACAAAAACCTGTTCCCGATATGCTTAGGGTTAGCGGGCTTAATACCTGGAGTTTGGGATTAAACGCCGATAAACTCCATTTTCTTGCATATTTAATGGGTATTTTTTTATCTCAAGGTAGGGGATAGTGAGAATTGCGAAGCTTATGGAGCATTTTTTTCACCTAACGCTAATAATGTCGGTTACTTCTATGTTGGAGGAGCTGATCGGGTTTAGAAATGTATTTCTTGACTCAAGGTTGATGGTTTCTTGAAATGTTGGAATACAAGGTTCAATGTTCCACCAAACTCAGGACATATAATTGACTAACACATTGAATGGACAACTCTGCTGTGGATGGACTAAGCAGACGTCTTGATATAAGGAATACCAGTAAGCTTAAACGTTCTCTCATTCAACACAGGATCCTCCACTGGGCCCGTCCGATTTTTGGGACACAACTTTCCATCTCGCATCGCATCGTTAGTCGGCGCAACATGCTGTGCGTTGGGCCAGTGGGTCGTTCCCAATCGTTCTATTTCATTAGCCACAATTGTCCAAACAATGATATAGCAGGGCAGGAAGACATACTTTCAAAGGCACCCTTCTTCCTAATCAAATCCTCCTGCGAAACATCCCTAACAGGCATATAGCACGTATAAACCGCCAATCTATCTTGTTTGGTAGTTGGTGGCACATTATAATGAGGCGTCCTCGAATCCCAGACAATCAAGTCACCTGGCTCGGCGCACACTTTTTCCCATTTCAGTCCGTGGTCGGCCAGCCATTTCATCCCGTTCTCAGTGAAGCCGAACCATTCAGGTGTCCAGGCGGGGATGCGTGGTTCGTCGGCCATTTCGCGATGGAATTGTTCGGACATGATGTGTCCGCCTTTGCAGACGATAAGACCGCCATCGTTGGGGCCACAGGGGTTTAGGTTTACGAGGCCCTGGAGGCAGCGGAAGCCGGGTTTGGAGGGGTCTTGGTCTTGGTGTGGCCAGGGTTTGTTTTCGGGGAGGTCTTCGCGACTTTTACTTTCCATCAGCCTCAATTCCCTCCAAAAACTATTCAGAGTTTGGGTGGGCAAAAGGGGACATACTTGGCAAACCCAACATTAACAACATCAAAAGACACTATCAAATCCTCATCTTCATAAACCTTTGCGAATGCCTCGATGACACCGGGCTCGCCGCGAATGTGCCATACCCATTGCTCATGTGTAACGCCGTAGTTGAGGATCATCCCTTTTTCGTTGATGACGGGTAACATGTCCCGTTTTACGGTGGAGGGGTCATCGCGTTTGTAGCCTAGGCCGCTGTCCCCCAAAACACGTTAGTTTGTATGGTATGTATAATTGTGGAAAGGGGGGAGGCGTACAAATCCTCGATATAACTCAGAAACTTATCGGCATATCGCTCTGCGCGATCACGAGGAACGGCGCCTTTAATGACTGCGTACCCGTCGCGATTGAGTTGGTCGCGGAAGTCGTTGTACTTTGTTGGACGGCCATCTAGGGCCATTCCCAACTTTGGGGCCTGGAGAGTGGTTTGGGTGGTGGTGGTGGTTGTGGTTGTAGACATGTCGAAAATGTTTCCTTATGGGTTGTGTTGAGATGGCTTGTGCACTTGCTGGTTGATTGATGGAAGTTTGATGGTGTATAAATGCGAGATTCTACTTGCCTTTACCATATGATGCTCATGTCGAGCACTAATCCTGGCTAGTTGAGTATCATGGCCATGATAATGTTCACAGCATGTACATAGATGTGCCCACTCGGGAGCTGCTCGGTCGCCACCTCGGGGCTTGACTGACTCCTTAGGGCATGTTTCGGAGGTTTAGCGGCCGAGGGGTTGTGCGGAGGAAGTCCGAGTCGAGATATGGAAGGACTGTGCTAGATGGATCCTCCTATTAATT
Source organism: Talaromyces sp. DC2 (assembly GCA_039119965.1). Taxonomy (NCBI): domain Eukaryota; kingdom Fungi; phylum Ascomycota; class Eurotiomycetes; order Eurotiales; family Trichocomaceae; genus Talaromyces; species Talaromyces sp. DC2. The sequence goes on along the minus strand of JBCLNQ010000001.1, from coordinate 190,596 downwards.
CCTTCATGCAATTTCGCCAAGAGACTTCCCCAGATTCATGGCCATGTGACGAGAGCAAGGGCTTTTTTTTTTGAAACCCTTCGGAATATGGAGGTGGAGAAATCGGAAGAAAAGCTGCCGAAATAGGAAATCTTGCGGGTATTGTAGGTATGTGGAGGGGAAGAGACGAGGCAGCTGTCGAGGAGAAAAATAACACATCTCTTTCTGAGACTATGAAACTAGAATGCTTCACAAAGTAAAATCATAGGGAGAAGTAGAATCAAAATGAGCAAGCAATTCAATATTGTCATCGTAGGAGGCGGCATCGCCGGCCTGGCTACAGTAAGTCTTGTCTTAAACATCATCCTCGTCATCTGAATCATACTGACTTGAGCAGGCCATCGCCCTTCGCGCATCCAACCGCAAAATTACCATCCTGGAGCAATCATCTCTTAGCCGCGAAATCGGCGCTACAATCTCCCTCCAACCCAATGCCTCCAAAATCGTCGAGAAGACATGGGGCCTCGCCAAGACCTTGAAGGACAAGGGCTCAATGGAAGATGAAGGATTCCAGGTTTATAACCTTGGTGGGGAGTTACAAATGCGAATTCCGCTTTCGACGACGGAGAAGTATGGTGCGGAGCGGATGCTGTATCATCGAATTGATTTGCATGATGCGTTGAAGAAACGTGCGACGTCGGAGGAGTGGCCCGGGGAACCTGCTGAGATTCGTGTATCGAGTCGTGCTACGCGTTGTGATTGTGAGGAGGGAATTGTATATACCCAAACCGGGGAGAAGTTTCAAGCCGACTTGATCATTGGCGCGGATGGTATCAAGAGTGTCATTCGAGACTCTGTTTTGGGTACCAAAGTTCCTGCGTTGAGAACAGGTCATTCAGCGTATCGCATGATTCTACCGGTTGACAAACTTTTGACAGAGTGCAAGGCTTTCTGTGATGTCGTCGATCCCAGAGCCGCCTACACAACTATGGTGATGGCGCACAACAGACGAATGATCATGGGCCCAGCCCGAAATGGCTCAGTATACAGTATCGTCGCCATGGTCCCCGATGAGGACATGAACGAAGACTCCACAAACACAAGCTGGACAACACACGGCGACATTTCCAAAATGAAAGAAACATTTGCCGATTTTCCTGAATGGGCGCGCGGACCATTGTCGTGCGTCAATGATGGAGAAGTAGGTTTGTGGCAACTTCGTGATATTGACCCCCTACCAACTTGGACGAAAGGCAGTGTTGTGCTGGTTGGTGATGCGGCGCATGCCATGTTGCCGACGCAGGGGCAAGGAGCGAGTCAGGCAATCGAGGATGCGGAGGCGGTCGGTGCTTTCTATGCTGATATTGATATCGACAAGGACCGATTGGAGCAAATTAAAGCTGCTAATGAGAAGATTTTCCAATGTCGGTATGGGCGAGCTACGACTATTCAGCAGTATAGTCGACAGACCGCTAAGCCGGCTACAGAGGAAGGGAGTGCGAAGATCAAGATGAGTCCTAGTGATTTTATGGATTATAACTGTAATTATGGGGGCGCTTTGGAGTGGGCTAGGCGGCAGAAGGAGGAGAAGGATGCAAAGGAGGCAGAGGAGGATAAAGTAGTTGAGGATATCAGCAAGATGAGGATTGTTGAGAAAGAGGCCCCGGTGCAGGAGGTTGCTGTTTAAAGGAAACACGGTGAGGGCATAATGTTTGATTGAAACCTATACTACTGCCTATCTACTGAATAACCCGTCTGTAAGCTAATGAAAATAAGACATGGCTAAGAATTTTCTAGATTTAATTTATTATTAGGATATTAATCTTTTCTATCACAAAAACTCAAATAATAATAGTAATCCCGGATGACCATAACAATTGATGACTTGATGATTGGATGAGCTATAAAATGTTACGAAAACTTTTGTTCCTTTCTATCTTTTAGGATTTCTTTTGTATACACAAGTATATATCTGCATTTCGTTTTAAAGGACCCAAATTAAAAGTATCCGATTTAGTATCATCAATCTTATCACATATTTTTTTTGGCTATTATCCTCGATCTAAAATGTAATAATCCATCGTACGACGGCATCCACATTACCGATCGAATATACACCCCCAAAGAGAAACAAATCCCCAACAACTGTAGCACAGAAAATCACAACAACAATATCCAATCCAGCGTTGCGCAAACCCCCAAAAACAAAGTGTGACGATCAGGGCGGGGTTTCGCAGTGCACGAGGCTGGGAGGCTGGGTTAGTCGGCGCTATCAATGCATCTAATAAACCAGACCAGCGCCAAAGCTCAAAAATTTCAAAATGTTGGTTTCGTTGACAACACTGCTCATCGGAAAGTATTTGTTTTTATTTTAATGGTCTGATAATCACCGATTCATCTGTGAAAAATTAAAACATGACAACCGGGTCGCGTGTTGCGAAAATTCTATATTTCAACGAATGTGAGTGATTCGCAGAAAAAAGCTGGGATCGGAGTCAGAAATTGATTGGGATATTGCGCATAGCATCAGAACTCTGGGAAAAAGGAGATGTATATGACCTAAATGTGGGTATTCCTCTCTGATACAATTGAATAGTTCTAACAATTCGGCCAGATTGCCAACCTTCCAAAATGCTGCTATATGTGAGGAACTTGCGTCCACAGAGACACCGGACCATGCTGAACCACCGAATCCAGATTCCTCCCAAGAGAAAGCTATAAAGAGGGACAAGGCGGGCTCTTTTGCCAGTTCAATGCCCCAGCCCTTCTAGCCTCGAAGATGGGCATTGAGATCAACGGGTTTTTCGGCTCTCGACTAAGTCATGATGAACACGAGCGGTTGAAAAGTTATAGTAAGTTGAAAAGCCATAGTAAGTGGAAACACCTGCCAGACAAAGCTGACAAGTCAGGCACTTGGTATCGCTGTCTCGTCAAGATGATTTACCAACACAAGCTGCCCAACGGTAAAGACTACCAATGGTACGAAATGACCTTTGTAAGCCGCTGGGAAGCGCTTGGTGGCTCGCGACGGATCTTGTGCATCGACACACCGGAAGAATTCCAATCGATGCTGTCAGCAATTCTGGAGAATACCGCCGTGAATTTTGACGACCCGTTTGCGATGCACGTTCCCCTGCTGCAAGAGATTGTGCGGTTAAACGATAAATCAGTGTGGGCGATCAGAGACCCCATTCGACAAGTTGAAAAGGTCAGAAAAATTCGAAGCTGCCATGTAACCAATCTGACGATAAGTATAGAGGCGGCCAACAGCTGGCCCGGATTTCGAGGCGATGCATGAGATTTCGCGGCACTCGATCCATGTATCCGAAGTGCTCGCTGTCAGCATACAGACTTTTGGGAAGATCCTGGAGCAACTGCAGAAAATCCATGCAAAATTGCCCATTCCCCTAAGTCTGGACGCTCGTGAACAAGCCCATGAAGACGTAGACTTTCAGATCCAGATACTAAAGAGCCTCAAAGAGCGGTCGATATCTAATTATTCAAGGCTGACGAGCGAAATCACAGTAGTACGACGCCACTGCCTCAGTATGTCTCTGTCTTGAAATCCGGATATTGACTTGTTGCAGGCGTACAATCGGATTGCCCAGCAAGACAACCGAGTTATGAAATCCATTGGCCTGTTGACCATGACTTTTCTGCCGGCCACATTCATCTCGGTAAGATTCTGATAGCCCCAGCGGCTTGCACTGTGTATTCTGACTGCCCACAGGCCATCTTCAGCACAACGTTCTTCGAATTCGGCGAGGAAAAGCTTCAAGCGTCCAAGCAAATCTGGATATACTGGGTCGTGACGATCCCCTCGACTTTGCTGATTGTAGTCATCTGGCGGTCTCTTCTCAACAAAAACCCGCCGGTGACGTGGAGGACGCTGTGGAGCCACCTGCGACTGTTGGAGTGGGAGCAAGTCAAGAAACGCAGAGCCACGGAGAGGCAGGACACGGAGAAGAGTGCGGTGTGACTCTCGAGGCATTATGATGAAGCTATTCATTACTCGATTGCCCTTAGTCACGCCAAGGACTTGGGAGGCCAGTCGGAGCGGTGCGATAAGAACTGCCTAGGGTTTTGATAGCAAGGTGGGGTGTTAGAAGAGCGACAAAGTTCATCGCCGTTTTCTGTTTCCAGCACTGTCAAAGTAGATTGTGGCTTTTTTTTTTTTCAAATGCACAAATTTTTCTCCGTCTATCGTGTATGTGTAATAGGTGCTCGACTGCCCCGCGAGAAGCTTTGCTGTTGTTTACGGTTCGGTTCACCCCGCCTTACATACTAGTGACCTCCACCTCCGCTTGAGAAATCTGCCAGCCATTGATTTGTTTATTTCCATTAACCCACGTTTGCCTGCTTGAAACCTCTTGGCCAAGGTTATATGCAGCTGGCAAGCAGTTTCAGGGAAATATTCTGGCGTCCTGTGAGGCAACATGAGCAGCCAATTCCTCGCCCACAGCAATTCCCTAGCACCAGTGGACCCAAAGCTACCACTCAAAAGACGACTGCTCCAACGCGCTGAAACCACCCATGGCCGAATACCGGGGATCAAGAAGATCCCTCTCCCAGCAATTGGCATCATCGGCCTCGTTGCTTTGATCAACGTATTGGTATGGGCGGTTTGCGGAATTGTCCTGGTGAGTTCACAAACACCGCTTTCTGAGTATCTTGAAAATGTAAGAGACGTGATACTGATTCGTTCTAGCACTTTTACCCGTGAGTAGACAGTACCCAAAATCAAACTTGTGCTAATGGCATAGGTCATTAATCTCTACTGCGGCGATTTCGTATTCGTTGGGTCTGCGGCATGCCCTAGATGCTGACCATATATCGGTATGAACTACCGTCTACTTTATCCCACATCAGCAGAATTCTGACCTTGATATCTGATACAGGCCATTGATCTAATGACACGGCGGTTACTTGCTACTGGGCAGAAACCAGTCACTGTTGGGACCTTTTTTTCCCTCGGACATTCAACGTAAGTTGCATTGAAAATGTATCTGTCCAAACTAACAACAGCGGTCTAGAATCGTCATCGTGACTTCAATAGTAGTAGCAGCCACTGCAGCTGCCGTGTCCAGCAGATTCGACCGCTTCAGCACGGTGGGCGGCATCATTGGCACCTCCGTCAGCGCGGCCTTTCTCATCCTGCTCGGTCTCATGAATGCATACATTCTTTACAGGCTTATTAAGCAAATGCAAAAAGTCCTTGGTCTCAAAGAGGGTGAGGAGTCGGAAGCATGGAAGATCGAGGGAGGAGGGATTCTGTTCTCGGTACTCAAGCGGATGTTCAGACTAATCGATAGGTATGGTCTTTGGGTCCCTAAATATTTTTTTAACATACTTGGACTCGACTGATAAAGCAGACCCTGGAAAATGTATCCACTGGGAGTGTTATTTGGGCTAGGGTTTGATACTTCTTCTGAAATCGCATTGCTGGGCATTTCTTCAATCCAAGCTGCTCGTGGTACGGACATTTGGGTCATTTTGATTTTTCCTATCCTGTTCACAGGTAAGAAAGAAAGTTTTTTTTTGTCCCTTATAAGATTTCAAATCTAACGCATGCAGCGGGAATGTGTCTTCTTGACACCACCGACGGTGCATTAATGCTATCTCTCTACATCCAACCGGCCACAAACTTCCTTCCCCCAAAACCAGATTCCTCTCAAACCCTCATCTCAGAAAACGAGATTCTCGTCGACGACGCCGACCTTCTTCAAACGGACACATCCCCTGAGTCAACTTCGAATACTCTGCGCAATACCCAAAACGCTCGCGACCCAATCGCGTTTTTGTATTTTTCCATCGTCCTCACCACGCTGACCGTGATTGTTGCAATCGTCATTGGGGTTATACAGCTACTCACCCTCGTTTTGAATGTGACCGATGCGTCTGGCTCGTTTTGGGACGGTGTGCAGACGGCAGGAGACTACTATGATGCGATTGGAGGCGGGATTTGTGCTTGTTTTTTGATTTTCGGGTTGCTGAGTGTGGCATGTTATAAACCGTGGAGGAGGTGGGTTGGTCAAAGCAGGGTGGGTGATGAAGAGGAACCAGCAAGTTGAGAAGACTGGTGTGGAAGTGAGGGTTCTCGGCAATTTACGTTCATACATGACCCAAAACATATAGGAATATCTCCCTACAAACAAAATCTACGACTGTTACAAGGAATCCCAACTAGGGTTACCTTTTGAGTTCGTGGCGCCTTTGAAGTGTTGGCATAAATGTCAATAAAAAAAATTGACAGCTGCACCAAAGACAAAGTCTCTGATATAGAACACATTTAGAGTTTTGCCAGCAATTTTAATCAAAATAGATCAAAGTATATACAGCCAACTACATGTAATGATATACCAAGTCAACCAAATCACCTTGTGCATCTCTCACTTGCCGGCCTCCAACCAACGCCCAACCCTTCCATAACCAGTCTCTCCCTCTCCTCCCACGTCTGCCCCCCAGACTCCAAATCCACAACTGCACCTCCACTCGTCCTCTGCCGCACTCCACTCGAATCAAACTTCCATCCATGCGCCTTTTTCGCATACCGTCGCAAATCCCGCTCAAAGGTAGTATCCCCAGACCAGCCCAGGACGGCGCAGCCGACGGTGCGCCAGGGGGAGATGATTATGTCGACGCGGCGGTGTGGGTTGGGGTTATTAGTTTTGGGCTGGTCGGTTTGCTCGTTTGTTTCTGTCGAGGATGGTTCTTCATCCTCGGCAAAGTTCGGGTCTTGCCATACTACAAGCGCCTTGTCAAGAGAGTCGAAATGGTGAGCGCCGGGATCACCGCGAAACGGCAGTGTTTGCTGCTCGCGGTTGGACGTTGTCATATGCAATGCCAAAGTGTGCGTGATCCAGCCCTCGGTCTCAAGACTGCCAACAATATCCAAGACGAGGTTCTTGGTGACGCGGTCATCGCGATGGCTAAGCACAAGATCGATATCCCCGGATACCTCCTTGCCGCGGCGATAGCCGCCTACGACAATACACTCAATACCCTGGCCGTCATACTCACAGCCCGGCCGAACAAGATGCGCGTGTCTCCGGATCGTCTTTGCGATATCAGTAACCTCAGACCGGGGGATCCCCGCGGCGAATTCGTCGTAGAATTTCAATCCAATCTGCTGAACGCGAGACAGACTGTTCCATCCATGCTCAATCACATCGTCGAGATCGCGCCACTGGCGCTGATAATAAAAGTCTCGCGCCGTTTTTGGGCCGACCCCCCAGATGTTGTAAAACTGGTGGATGATGCTGATCACGGGGTCTTTTTCTAACGCCTCGGCGGCCTCGAGTACACCAGTCGCGCTGGTTTTGTATTCAGCAAACAGGGTGGCAATTTTGGCGTCGCAGCCGGGCAACCCCAAAACCTCGACGGAGCTGCGGATTTCATATGGATACGCGGCCAACGCAGCGATAGACGTGCTGTATGCGCGCACCCCAATTTCGTCTAGAGTGAGCTCACGCACCCGCCGGATTTTGACCAGCTGGTTGATGAAATTTTCATTAGGCGGGTGCAAGGGGGCCGACCGCTGGCATGCATACATCACTTTGTTTTTCACCCAGTCTGGAGCTGGCGGGATAGGTATGGTTTGCTCATGCTCTAATGTTGTTTGCCGGTATAAAGAAGGGGGGTGATGGGTTGACTGAGATGATGATGCTTCTACGTGTTTTGCTCGTCTCGAGCTGAATTTTGACGCGCTGTATGATGAGGATGGCGGTGGTTGAGATGCAGCATCGCCGATTGCCCGCATGATGATACTCTGCGAGTCACGAGTAACTGGAACTTTTGCCTGGGTTTGTGGTACTGGTGTCTGTGAGGCTTCTGGCGCGGCAATGATTCTGCCATGATATACAGTAAAGGTATCCAGAGGCAGTGCGTTTCCGGCTTTGATAGACTGGGCAACCCATTCCAGCTTGAGGACTTTGACATGGCCATCCGGCACCATGCTAGAACTATTTTTTGTCGCCTTGAAACTGCCTTTTTTGTGATCATCACCCGACTTCGTGGTTTCTGAATGCCTTTTGTTGTCTAGGTCGTCAGACTCTGACTCCGTGCTCAAGTCAGCCGCAGCTGTAGCCCGGCCCTCTTTTTCTTCTCCCTCCTCATTCGAAGCAGGCAATTCCAGCTTCCTTTTCTTCCCAGGCGGCTCTCCTCCACCGCGCTCTGATTCTATGGCTTTTTGTTTCTGTTTTTCTTCAGTCCAAACCCCCCTGGCCCTCAACTCCAAAGCCGCGCGTTTCTTGTGCCCGACCGTGCCCAGCACAATCCTCGCTTCGGAAATATCATACGTCAGCGTAGCCGCATGCCTGACGAGGTCCTCTTCAAGACTGTGAAGCTCATCCAAGTCAAGCCGCGTCGGAAGAACGAAAATTGGCGGTTGGTTTGCAAACAGCGGCGGGTCCGCTTCCTCTTGGATGGGCGAGGATGTTGGTGCTCTGGCTGGTGATATTGCCATTTGATATATACATTACCTTGAATTTTAAAAAAACATATATATACATAATATAGACAGTCATCAAAACCGGTAGAGTATATCATTGAAGACAGATTCGAGGATTATTACTCGAGAAATGTTAAATCGGATGTCGTTGTCTCAGCTGCTTCTATGCATAGTGGCGGACAGTCTGTGCTGTTGCTTGATAATATCAACCATATCGGTATAAATAAATACAACGCTACCGACTGTTTGTTGTTGTCACTGGCCTGTTGGCTCAGCTATTCAAATGTTCGGTGTTTGATGAGTGTTGAGGGTAAGAGAGTTGATTGAGGTCGACGGAAAATGCAATGCGACGTCATCGATTCGTTGTCGAGAATCGTCCAATCAGGTCAACCCGATCGCATATCAAATACAATTACAACTATATTGACAGATCAGCAAAAACAGACAAGTATATATATTGTTTTTAACACTCGCTACAATGCTTAAGAGGCTAATAAATACAAACGAGTAAAAGGGGGGGAAAAGGACTTTCAAAATTACAATATCTCCCAGCGCCAACCCTCCAATTCATGGCACACCGGAACAACAACATAAAAAGTCATGGATTAAGTCAATAAATGATGAAAACAAAAATACAGCATGAGAGTGGAAAAGAAACAGGCTTATTGCAGTGGCCGTGAGCTGCCCATCTCACCATAGCGGCCACGGCCTTTGGTCGTATCGTACGCATTCACAATTCTCATTTGTTGTCCGCCTTCATCAGCCTGGCTGAATGCGTAGCCACGCTGTTTGCGCATACGCTGCACCTGGCGGACCTTGCGGATGGCCTTTTGGAACTGTTCCATGCGCGGCCGGTAGTCCTGCACGTTGTACTTTTGGATCTCCTGGACGTGGTGGTATGACTGGGGGAAGTACATGCGCTTTATGTATTTCCATGAAAAGTCGCGGAGCAGGCAAACGGCCGGTAACAGCAACGCCATGAGGTAGAACTGGGGTATTGAGAATACGACGGGGATAATACCCTGGTATTCTTTTGAGAAACCGATTGCCGGAGCGGCGTAACCGTAAGCGGGAAGGAAGATGAGCCACAGCAGAAGAGATCCGGGAATGGCCATGAGGTGGTACTTGGTCCAAATATTCGTGATGAGAGATGCCTTTCCAAGTACCGTTACAAGAACGGCAGTGTACATGGAAGTACCCCAGACCCAATGGCCAGTGGCCATACCGTTCTGCTCTTTGAGGTCGTCATAGAAAATCCCCTCGCCGATGATATAAGCAAGGAGGGAGTGGTAAAAGCCGTTGAGAATCCAAGACCAAAAGCTTGATATCTTGAAAAATACACCTCTCTGGCCGAGTTGGTAGAGCTGTGGATACCGATCCAACAACCTAGCCGAAATGAACTGATCCACGATACCGAGAACAAACGGAGGGAACACGGTGAAGATGACGTTGTAGAAGGATAATGTCCATGATTCGTAAATGACCTCTCCAGAAAAGGCATTTTGAAAGGCGTACTATGGTTTGCGTGTTAGTATTCTCCGTCACACAGCATCAGGTATAGTACTCACCCAGAACTGTGTCATGTTCAAGGCAATGTTTTTGTAGAAAGAGAACAAAATGACTCGACTGATACGTTGATAAGCCCACGAACCATGAACAAGGAGCAGTTTACGCAAGAAACGAAACTGAGCAATGGAAACGTCGGCGGCACGCGCAGCTTGGAGACCTTCGACACCACTAATACCAACTCCTACATGAGCTGCCTGAATCATGGATACATCATTGGCACCATCACCAATGGCAAGAAGGAGTGATTTCAGATGACGCTTGACAAGCTTGACGACGAGGGCTTTTTGAAGAGGCGAAACACGGCTGAAAAAGGTTAGAAAACAGAATCGACAAACCGAAATGAGGGATTTTTACTTACCAGCAAACGACTGCTTTACACAGAATGGCCAAATCCAAGAAAAGCTTTTCCATATCCTTCTCCAAGGCAAAGGTCAACGATTTCCCATCAATGATGAGTGCAAGCTGCTCGACCTCGCCTCCAGACGCAAGTTGGCTCTGAACTGCTTGAAGTTTCTTTGACAGATCTTCCTTCGTAGCAGCCGCGTTTTCTTGGTTGACGATGAGCAATGACATGTCTTCTGAAATGAGCTTGCAGGACATTCCAATGTTGATTGCGGTCTCTTGTCGGTCACCTGTCAACACCCAAACCTTGATACCGGCTTGCTGCAATGTATGAATAGTTTCAGGAACACCGTCTTGCAGTCTGTCTTCAATGGCCGTTGCGCCGAGAAGGTAGAAATCCTTTTCTATGAGTTCAGATGCCTTGTCCAGTTCCTCCTGCCGATTACCACTGACGGTAGTAGCTGCATTTTCGTGGATTTGGATCCATTGTTGGAATTCTTCCTCTGGAACTTCGCGCATCGCCAAACACAGTGTCCGCAATCCTTCAGAGGCATACTCCTCCAAGTGTTGCAAAGTCGCCTCGACGCTTGGGTTGTCTTGGTGTAAGCGTTCCAAGATCACCGTATCAGCACCCTTGCAGTACACCCTAACTTTGCCATCTGGGCACCGGTAGATCGTCGACATTCGTTTCCTTGTCGAGTTGAATTCACACACAGCCAACAATTCATATTCGTACTCTTGTCCATCCACCGTAATCTGCACAGCCCGAGGCTTTCGATTTGTGAATCGGTATCCAAGCTCGACAGCCCCTTCCACCAGCGCCCCCTCATCGGGAGATGCGGCTTGGTACTTGATCTCACCAGGTTTATCATCCCGCCGCTCGGGAATAACGGTATGGCAAGTTGCAAGGAGAGTAAGAAAGTGGTGAATAGCTGACTGCGTCGGGTGAGACTTTAGATTCTCTTGCAGTTGCTTGTAGTCGTAAATACCGCTCTCTTCGCCCGCTACCGCCCTCCGGTCCTCTGGAATCTCGCCTGCATATTGAAGGCCACCGATTGAACACTGTTTGAACTCCATCATATTACAGGTCAAGGTACCCGTTTTGTCGGAAAAGATGTATTCAATCTGACCAAGTTCTTCAACAAGAGACGAAGTGCGGCATGTAGCTGGCGTGTCGGTTTTATCATAGTACATATCTAGATCCGAGTTGATCAGGAAGGCCTGGGCGTATTTGACAATTTCAATTGTGACGAAAAGCGAAATAGGAACCAAGTTAGAAAATAATACCCAATTGGTGGCAATGTCCATGAAGAACTGCTTCGCAACTTGGTAGTTGCCATAGTCCAAGTAGGCCAGTTTGTCGCCCCAGGTTTTGCGAATAATCAAGTCACCTACCGAAGTAATCACACTGAGGCCAATGAGAATTGCAACCAGCATCAAAATTTGCAGGTTCACAGCGTGCTCAACCGCGGTTCGCTTGATGGGGGTAGCCGTGGCATTTCGCATTAGCTTCGTCTCGTGACCAGTGAAGACAACGATTCCGTGGATCCAAGGCGTGTTGCGGAGCGTTGCACCACGGAGAAGTAGCTGTTCTGGCGATATCGGGAGTTCCTTTTCACCTCCTCCAGCGTGCATTGTCAGGGTGGCTTCGTAGGTGTAGAGGCTGCTGTTAGGTTGTTCGGACTTCATTCGGCCACTCAGCCTGCTCAAGTCACTGGGATTGACGAGATGCGAGGTTTCCGGAATAGCCTGTTTGATTTTGAGATTTGTCTCGCCATCCAAATTAGCGGTTTCGATATAGCAGAGACCCTCGGGTTCAGAACTAGCCAGTAGCACGAGATCCGCCGGGAAAGGTTCCTCGGATTCGACCCGGACAATATCGCCCACACAGACATCAAGCCATTTTTGTTGTTGGAATTGAGATCCTTTGAGGATTGACGTTTTGGCCGTGTTGAGTGAAGTGTCCGACGTCCGTCGCTTGTAATCTTCAATCAACTCTTTGATGGCCGAAACCAACAAGACAATACCGAGCGGGACAATGGTGGTGTATCTATTAGTGGGCGTGACGTTAGGAATTTGTTGCAGAGCGGCGGTGAATAAGAAGAACAAGTTGGCGTATTTGGAAAACTGTTCGTAGAGGAATTTGGGAATAAAAGTGACGATGTTGTATTTGGCGGTTGAAATGTGGTTGTCGACAAATTTCTGGGCGGCATTGGCAGGCGCATTGTTGAGCATGATATTCCTTGGACCCAACGTTGCTGGGTCGACTCTCCTTCTGCCAAACTTGAAGCTCGACGTCGTGAAGCCTTTCTTTTTGGTCTTTCGGGCACCGGCATCGCCTTCAAGCCTTGCATTCCTCGCTCCAGTCTCTGTTAGTGGCAAGTCCATCTCCGAGTACTCCGATCCCATGCCGAGCATGTGCTTTGCTCTGCCCACTAGCCCACCGCCGAGACCCAAGATACTATTCCGTTCGTGTTGTTGACGAACATGGCCCGACGAGATGTTGTCGTCGTCCATGTCGTTGTAATAGCCATGCATATGCTCATCTTCGTAGTCGTCGACATCAGAGTATCGCTGGAAATTATCCAAGCCCGACGACTGCGAGTACGTGTGGTGTGCCTGGGCGCCCAGATACGGATCGCTATCTGCGGGACCGAGATTCATCCTTGAGCCGGGATGCGCATTTCCGGCTCTGGCGGCTCGAGCGCCCACAAAATCATCGTACGAGACAGACGGTCGAGGTTGCTCGGAATCGTCGATGTTGTATTGTTCGAGTAGTCGGTCGTCGTTCACTGGTGGGCGCTGGCCGCTGTTGTAGACGGACGGATGGTTCTCCTCAAGCTGGAGCAGGTCGCCATCACGGCCAGCGGGCGGGTGATGACTGCCTCCTCCAGGAGGCGGCCTTCCGCTGGCCATCGTCTTCAGAGAGGACGAACAACCCTCCTGGGATGTTGTAGGCGGGCGGCGGGGGAGAAGGGTCAGAGGAGCCCCTGAAGCATTGGCCACAAAGCGAGGTGTTTACGCGACGGACAGCTGAGGACAGGGCGAGCAGCCAAAACGCAGACGCGGAATCGGACGAGAGTAGCCAGCAAGCAGACCGGGCGGGTTGGTGTGAGGAGCTGGGCGATGAAATTTTCGGAGCGAAGCAGCAACAGCAGCTGTGTCTAGACACTTTTGACACTACGTACAGCGTACGGCGCAGCTCACCAAGGTGGTTAGTGAAGTGAGAAAAGCGGGCGAACTAGCCACGCACTGGCGCTGCCACTAACGCCGGCGCCTGGAGACGCTGTCTTGCCCGCACGGCCAATCAGCCGGCCCCGCGCGCGCAGGCGGGCCTCAGCCCACTGTCTGGGTCAACTCTGTTGATATTATTATTATTAGTTAATTTCTGCAAATGCCAAAACACAGCTGCCTGGCACGATCGGCATACTTGGTTCTGCCATGCGTCTTACGCATTATTCAAGTAGTTAATTAATATTTATGTTGCTTACGATGCGCTCTATGCCGCTAACTCGCTGTGACACAGTTTCTATTGTGGCCGTTATATACACTCAAAACTCGGCAGACAAGCCTGCTTGCCCAAAGCGGTGGACAAATATTGCATTCGCCTCGTGCCTTTACAACTGAATCACCGTGCTTTGGTCCCTGTGTCGAAAGAGAGAAGAAGAAAATAACCAGGCATGGCGTGGGTGGGGGGCATGTTGGTGAAACAGGTCAGGCCCGGTGGCTGTGTATACTGGCCGTGTCTAACACACCCGAGGTGCCACACTGGCCTAACGTGGTTATGCAGGCTATGCAGGCTATGCAGGCTGGCACGTAGTTTTAAAAAAAGAAGCACACGAGTTTCATCTCATCCTTCTCTGTCATTTTCAGCACTGGCTTCCACGGCGCGGTTCTGTTTTGCGCGCCTGGCCAAATCGGCCTCGAGTGTCTTGCTGATAACCCCATTGATCTCCCGCACTTTCTGCAATGCGAGGCCCGTCTTGTTGATCACTTCGATAGCATTGACGGGGCTTCCTGCAGACTTGTAGACCGCGCATGTCTCGCCCGCGTTGTTCAGGGCTATAATCAGATCCCCCTCAGATGCTTGCTCTTCTTTGCGTGTCGCGTCCAAGACGAGGATTTTCCCTTCGTGGAATGTCTGGAATGTGATTGCTAGCGGCTTGTGCGTAATGTTCAGTGGCACCGGCACCCGCTCATCCAGACTGAATACCGTAACTTGTCCCTCTTTAACCTCGATATCCGGACGACGGAAATGCTGCAAGCCTGTCATGATGCCAATGCAGGCGCTGTCTATAAGATTTCCATCGAATTCCGTCACATGTACATCGGCTCGGATTTGCCAGCAGCTTTTTCCTTTCAATATGCACAAAGATTCCGTGTCCAGCGCGTTGGAGTGCCGAATAACACGGTCAAGGACCCGCGATACATATGTCTCTAGGTCGCTTTGGCTGTCCGTCAATCAGCAGGACTGATACATAAATCAGGGCGCCTAGTCATACCGTAGATTCTCCCATGCTGGAGACCCCATTGTTGTAAGCTCTAGAGCGATCAGAAAGAGGCCATCCGCTTGGCGGTCATCGCGGGGTTTCGAGACCTCGGCGGATATTCGCACAACCAAACTATAAAAACACTCAGTTGATAATACTGCAAAAGAAAAAGTGCATGACCAACCTCGTTTGCCCAAGTTTAACCTTGACGTGCCCATATTCCTCACCAAACGATATTGATAGAGGCCGAAACGAGTTGGTGTCTCTGCCGTCTAGTCGCACATTTTGGAGCAGAGCTTCGAGAATGAAGTCGCGCTCCGCGACTGACAGCGCTGTCTCTTTCGACATTGACCCTTGTGCGCTTCAAATGACCGTCGAGTAATCAGTCGAGGCAACTTGCAAGGTAAGTTGACTGAAGCTCCGCCAAAAAAAGAACTTTTGGCGGCAGATCAATGACATTCCTTGCTCGGTGGCCAATCATCTGAAGGCGGTCAGCCGCCCACCTTTCTTGCCCGCGCCGACCTCTGCATTTGAACAAGATTCACGACTTCCTTCACCAGTGAAAATCCATCTCGCTCGCGTTACAATATGACTACAGGTATGTTTTGAATATACCCTTTTATAAGTTTGTACACTAACTAACGACTTGCAGCACATCGTCCCACGTTTGATCCCGTATGTTCAAGTCAATTGAGTCCAAGACGCATTTCGCGACTAACCAAAACCTAGGCCCAAGGCAAAGAGGCCCTGCGTGGCCCGGCCTACCACCAACGCCTTCTCCCTGCTTACATGCACCTGAAAGTCCGGTACGCACATGGATCTCTCAACTCGCGCGAATGCCGGGCAACTAATGGACTACCAGCCAACCTGGCCAGGGCGGCGATGCAGACCAACCACGGGATCTGAGAGCTGAGCTTTTGGCCGCCGAAGCCGCACACTTTGCAAAGAAGAATGGCGTCAAGGGAGAGTCCCCTGCAGAACCAACCTCTACCCGTAAACGGGAACTCGAGGACAACGTGCAAGAGAACCTCGACGATGAAGATATGGAAGCAAAAAGGCGGCGGGTTCTAGAGGAGACGCGCGATATCGATGCAGATTCTGTAGGATCGGACAGTGAGAGCAGCGAAGAAGACAGGTTCGTCACTTCTTTTTAAAAGAAAAATGTCTTGCAAAACTGACACCGAGTCTAGTGATGACGAAGAAGACGAAGCCGCGGAGCTTATGCGAGAACTCGAAAAGATCAAAAAGGAGAGGCAGGCACAAAAAGAGAAAGAGGTATATTTCCAATTATACCACCAGTCTAATTTTGTGTGATGGTTTTTCTCATTCGAATCTCATTGTAGGAACTCGCGCGTCAAGCCGAAGAGCAGGAGCAACGGGAATACGAAATTGCCCGCGGAAACCCATTACTGAACCCTCAGGACTTCAACATGAAACGCCGGTGGGACGACGACGTTGTCTTTAAGAACCAAGCCCGCGGTACTGAAGGCAAACAGAATCCGGAATTCGTCAACGTTGGTCTCTTCTGGGCATGCACAAAAGTCGATGAAGTCTATGCTAATGAATTTCTAGGATCTCTTGCGGTCCGACTTTCACAAACGATTTATGGTATGTTTAGCCATTTAAATTTTCTAGTCCAAGCTAATGTTGGTGTAGTCAAAATACGTGCGGTAGTCCATATCAGCGCTTTTTGCAGTGGAGTTTGGCGTTTTTACTATATTTCAGAGTAAATTACATGGACATAGATACTTGTGCCTTTGTTTTGTACCCATGATTTAAAGCGATTTCATAAAAATAAACATTTAATAATAATATGCCATGAGTTTGATATCAAATCTCCGCCGCCCTACGTAACGACGTACCCTACCGCCTTTATCTTTATGCCGGCAATAAAAGACCCACCGTGTGCAAACAACTCTCCTTCACATTATTGTAGTCTTGAATCGCTTTCATATCACACCCTACATAACCCCATATTAAGCAAAATGGATTCCCAAGCTACAAGCAAAGCTCTGCATAGTATGCCTTACACACAACGAAGCTACATATTTCGCTTGATTTCAAAGCAAAGCTAATCAATCCGCAGACCGCATCAACACCAACATCACGCAATTACTGCAACGGTTCGAGAACATAATCGCGCCTTCCAAAGTACAAACTCTCTCTTGCAGAAAGCCAAAGAAGATAGTATCTAATTCTATATGCTCAGGTCGAAACGCCAGACAACACATACACTGCCGTCGGAACATACAATCTCAACGTGGAAGCTACTGCTCTGGTGAGCCCAGCACCTCCTCTAGATTTACCGAATACTTACCCAGTTTTGTTGTGACAGACCCGCGCCGCAGAAGACATCCTCTCCCTCACGCGCCTCATGAAAGAAGTCTGGCTTTTCGAAAAACTCAACACGGTCGGCGAGGACGAGCACGAGACGAAGCGGAACAAGGAGCTTGATGAGAATGCGAGTGCGGTGCGAGAGGCAGTAGAGGAGGAGCTTGCGAGGGGTGAGAATGGGAAGGGGAAGTAATATTCGTTCTCTTTTTTTTGTTCTATTTTGCTTTTGGGGAATCATGCATAGGCGTTGGTGGGCGTTGTGGCACTTGGGTTTTATGGATCGTTTTATGGGTTGTATATTCGAATTGGGGAATTTTGAGTGATGTGGGTCAAATATTTATAGATAAATTGACATCTATATCAACATGTTGTACATGTAGATGAATTATAAAAATACACTAGTAGTTGAGACCTTTATCTTATCAGTATCAATCAACCCCGCGGCCGACCTACCTTTTGCAACTCTCTCTCCTCACTCACCACAGGATTTCTTGTCTTTTTGAAAAGCCAACAAGCTGTCATTTATTTTGACTTGACAAAGCTTCAATTAATCAAACATAATACCACTCAAAATAAGACAACTCATCAAACCACCCCACGGTATATAAACCAATTATCGCGTTCGCCGATCCAGAGCGTGAACCGCGTTTTCTTTCAACCACAAAGTTTCCCTCAAGCGGAAAAACAGCAACAACAACATCATCATCTCTCGAAAACAATCTCGAACAATATCTCTCTGGAAATCCTATTTCTCTACAGAGCACGCACACGCAAAACAGCCTGAAATGTCCCACCCCACCGCGCCAATGCCACCACCACGCAACCCACTCACCCTCATCGTCGCGACAACCCCGGTCACCAACCCAAACACGCAAAAGACGCTCCTCGGCATCGGCAAGAATGGCACACTACCCTGGCCACGCATCAAATCCGACATGAACTTTTTCGCGCGCGTGACGACACGCACCCCATCATCATCCAACACGACCACGACCGGCCTCCTCAACGCGATCATCATGGGCCGAAAGACATATTCCTCCCTCCCCAAATCCCTACGCCCGCTCAAAGATCGCTTAAACGTGGTAATCACACGCGACGGCACGGGCGGCGTCAGGGACGAAGTCGAACAGGACGTTGCGCGACAGCGAGCAAAAGACGCCGAAAAGGAAACCACAACAAAACGCGATGCGTTTGTCGCGGGGGGGCTAGAAGATGCGCTTACCACGCTTGCGCAGAGATCTACTGGTGCTAAAGCTGATGTTGGGAACGTGTTTGTGATTGGCGGGGGCGAGATATATGCTTCTTCACTACGGCTTTCAGAAAAGGAGTTTGGGGCTCGTGGGTTGAGGATTCTTATGACGAAAGTAGTCAAGAAACCTGTTGCTTCTGGAGAAAAAGGTGATGAGTTTGATTGTGATACGTTTTTCCCGCTTTCTGACGATGATTTGAACGATGTGGGCAAATGGCGAGAGGCTAGTGCTGCAGAGGTTTCGCGCTGGGTTGGAGAAGAGGTTTCTCCGGATTGGGCGGAGGATGGTGATGTGTCTATCAAGATGGTTGGGTATGAGAGGACCGTCTTGACTGAAAAGGATCACGGTTTATAAAGTATTCCAAAAATATATATTCGTTCAGATTGTTCAAATATTCTGAAGATCTCGCTGGATGACAGTCGCAAGCGATCAACCACAAAACCAATACAACACCCA
This sequence comes from Talaromyces sp. DC2, assembly GCA_039119965.1. Lineage (NCBI taxonomy): Eukaryota > Fungi > Ascomycota > Eurotiomycetes > Eurotiales > Trichocomaceae > Talaromyces > Talaromyces sp. DC2. The sequence goes on along the minus strand of JBCLNQ010000001.1, from coordinate 171,727 downwards.
GTAGAAAGTATATACCGAAATTCCAATTGCTAAAAGTAGTCCAACGCCTTCGCTTGATGTATAGCAGAAACAATCAAAATGCAAATAGTCGATGAGTCAACCAAAATCCGTTTAAATCTTTTCTAATTCCCTCATGTGCTTGACGAATTGTTTCTTGTGAACCAACCCCTGAAATCTACCGTTGCCGATAACACAAATATATCGAAGTCCCAATTTGACAAAACATTGATAGACCAAGTCCAAAGGAGAGTGGACATCGAGTGCCACGGGAGACTAGACCATATCGTCAGTATGCTGTCTATATATAGTCAACAAGACGTAATCTTACCGGGTCAATGTAGATGGTAAAATCATGTATAACAGAGGCATCGTTCGCATGCTCGCCGGCGTCATCGGTCCAGCTCGAGTCATGGGACATGATACAAAACTCCGAGTCCTCATCGTCAAGCTTGTCCAACGCAAACTCGAGGTCAGTAATCGGGATCAAGCCGACCAAAATAGTGTCCCGCACTATCGGCAGAGCGCTATCAAGCTCGCCAGCCATCAAGAGGTAATCAAGCTTTCCACGTAAATCGCTGGCCTTTACAAGAGGGGAGTGGGAGATATCGATTATTCTATGCCGCCCGGTGGATCGACTAAGATCGCCCAGGGTCTGGTCGCTTACCGGGTGACCCTTGTTGTCAAGGAACGGATAGTCGTTCATATCCGTCAGTAAATCCTATAAAATCGAATTAGATATTGCCTTAGTCTGCGTTAGAATCGCCACTCACATAAATGCTGTGGGGTTCGATGGCATCCGCAGTCCACTTGGCACAAAGGATGGCAAGAGAGAATGGAAGGACGTGGTTCAAGCTACCAGTCAACTCAAAACAGATAACCGCGAGAGTGATGGATAGCCGAGTAACACCGCACATGGTTGCTCCAGCTGCCACCATCGCATATACGCCTGGAGTGACGCAAGATTCAGTGCCTGGGACCGCAGGACAGTCGGCAAAGAGAAAGAAATCAGGAAAAGTAACCGCAAAATACTGGGTGAGGTGGCCGATAATTCTTCCCATAAGACCTCCTACTACCATGGAAGGCACATAAATACCGGCAGGGACTTTTAAACCAAATGTAATGGTTGTCAGCACACTCTTGATAACAAATGCCCATAGTAAGTAGGCCACGACTCCTAGAATATCATCTTTGTCGGGGCAGAGACCCGTTTTCGTCAACCCAGTAGGGTCACACGGGGCTGTGAGTTCTTCGAGCAGTTCAGCCACTCCCACTTTGGTGTAGCGATTCCAAAAGCTGGTTATGCCAGTTATGAAAGCGACGAGAACGACTTCAAGCATTGGCCACTGTTTGATGATAGGAATCCGACGAAACGATCTTGCCCATCTACCAGTTGCTTTAATGAACAATGCACCAAGCACACCGCCCAAGACCCCCAAGAGAATGAAGAGACCCATCTCAAAGATCTCCCAATCAGAGACATATCGTACTTCAAAGGGCACGATTTTTCCAGTTCCATAAGGGTTGAGAAATTTCAGGGACAAAGTGGCAGCCTTACGTCTACATTAGTCTCAGGGTCATCACGATATAGCGCAAGAAAACTTACAATGCAGCAGAAGAAAGTCCTAAAAAGAGTTTTAGGGGGGAAGTAGTAGCTGTCTAGCTGTTAATAAAAGTTTTTTTTTTATGCAAAAGTGTACCACCTACCTGACTTCTTCCAGCCCAAAAAGAACACCGCCAATAGGAGCTCCAAAGGCCACGGCCACACCGCTGGCAGCCGAAGCGCCCAAAACTTCACGGCGTTTGGCGTCGTTGGTTCGATATTTGGTGAACATACGGCTGCAAATATTACCAACGCATGTGGCAATGTGCACATAAGGGCCCTCCTTTCCCAAACTCATTCCGGAGGAGATGGACATGGTTAAAGCAAGAGTTTTGAAGATGAGGGTGTTCAGTCCAAGGTAACCGTGCAATACAAAACCGCTCAGAATGACCTTCACCTCGGCGACACCACTTCCAGCCGCCGAATAGTAAACCATAGCCGGGTTACTTCGCAGTTTTGCATAGTACCCGCTAGGACTGGCAGGGCCCGGCTCGTTTTCGGCGCCTAGGTTTTCATCCAACGTTGACAAAGAGATGGTTGAAGGGACGACGGTCTTTGTGAACATGGTTAAGCCGCACGCTACTGCGGCCATCAGGACGGCCCAGATGACGTAAAAGGCAAAGTCAACTTTCTTATTGTCGACGACCGACAGCCCGAGTATTTGGGACCAAGACCTCCATTTGTCACACGATTGCTCGCCTAAACAGCAACCCCTTCGGCTAGCCATCCACGAAGCGGTGCAGAACCCATCCTTAAGATCAAAGACGCTCTTTTCGGACACGTCGACAAAGTAGGTAATGGCAGCAGTTATACAACCGATCAATGCTACCAAGAACCAACCCTGGGCTCCGTCCAACAGCGAAAGAACTCGGCCACGGAAATCGCGCCGGCTTCTCAGACGCCGTAATCTGATGCCGTCTTTAATGCTATCATGAACCCAGTCGATAGAGGTAAACTGATCGTACCACAAACGTTCATCCAGGAACGACGAGGTCATCATCGAAGAATCTTTGTTAAGATTGCTGGCATCGCTTTGTTGGTTGTTCAATCTGGGGGGGAATCGAGCAGACTGCGAGCCCACGCGGCTGTGATAACGAGAACGACGAAGGGTGTTTGTGGTATTGTACCTAAAGAAGGTCTTTGGTCTCGAGGTTCCGTAAGCCAGTCTCTGGGAGCCGCCGCCCAACAGGCTATCAGTCTCTTGTGCTTGTTCCTGTGCCTGTGCCCTATGCCGTCGGTAAGTAGGCGAAACGGGGGCTGTAATCGGTGCCGGGTACTCCTCGTAATCGTAATCATCGTCGTCATTGTCGTCGTGAGGAGCCGACGAGAAGGCGTGTACAGAACGAGCCATTTCGTCGCAGTTTGGGGTGGAAGTGATTTCTCTACTAAAAAACCCGTGAGCTGGCATTCTAGTCTATATAGATCTAGCCCGACGAGGACCCTGGGTCAGTTGCCGGGTGGCGCATGACCCGTCAATCTGCAAGCTAGGCAATGTTCACGGGGTAAAAGTAAAGGGGCCCCGGAACAGTCGTCGGATCATCCGGACGCGGAGAATGTTGCCAGGGCTCAGCAAGGCGAGAGATGCAACTCACCTATCGATGGTATCGTCGTGCTTCAGTGCCCGACGAGATGGGCGATTCGGTTGCTTCGTCGAGACTCGAGAGGGGTAACTGATACAAAGCTCCTGCGGCAAGCTATGGGAACCCCGGGAGGCGGAAGATACAGAGTCCCTAGCTAAGCCGGGGTGGGAACAAATGCAGATGCATCCAGCGAGGATACAGGTCTGTATGTATGGAGGCAGAGAGCCAAGATATCTGACAGCTCCAACAGGGATCAGCAGGCAGAGGTGACTCGAGCTGGACTGCTGGAGATGGCTAGTCACATGCGCGTGGAGTCTGTGGAGCCTGACGGGAGGGAAGGAGTGCAGCTTCCCGAAACCCGGGACGTTTCTCTTCTTTTTACTCAGTGACTCTCTGACTCAGGGCTATCCAGCATCCAGCTACACGATACCGGATGTTAGCAGAGGATGAACCCAGCAGAGATGAATTATTAATTCATTGCTTGTTGATGAAATCATTGTTCCTTCCGGCTGTCACGTGATTTGTCTGGAAACGGAGAAAGAATAATAAACAAATCAGGTCGTTGCTAACAGCACCAACTGACAGGTCACATTTCTTCGTCTTTACTCCGACTGCGAGCGTGTTCTATTGGAGACAATGCCGCCGTCTGGTTTTGGTAATACTGTTGTCGAATGACGTCCGCGATCCAGAGTCGAGAACTCAGCATGGAATGATGGCGATAATCTCCAACGATACGGATCAATTTTCATGAGCACAGGAGAATGAATTCGAGCTCTTTTTCGCCCTTGCTATACGAATAGGCTATGCGAAGTCGATAAGATCACATATGTATAGATACCCATCGGATCGAGCTGCTGAACAAAGAGCACGGCCCATGCACGCTTGGTTGGTTTTACTACTTTCCACGCACTGGATCGGCATTGAGACAAGCCACGAGGCTATACCAGAATGTGCTGAAGAAACCGGGTTTTCGAGCAGCATTTCTTCAGGCCATCCGCAAGACATATAGCACCCCTGTGGTATAAGATATCACCTCGGACAGGAAATGCAAGCCCTCGTTGGCTGCGAAGACAGGAAACCCTTGTTCAACATCAGAATTGCGATGGCCAAGCATGCACCAGTTCTTGTTGCTGCTAATGTGTCCAGAAAACCAATCATAGCGAGCGTGAATTATGTGCAGGGTTCGCTTTAATCACAACCCAATCGCGAAACGTGCATGCTTAGAGGCGCTTATCCGGTGTAGCTGCATAAACAGCTAGTATAGAATAGTCCGCCACAATAGTAACGACAATTTCTGAACAATAGAACATGCAGCGTCAATAGACAAGGGCTGGCCATCTTGCATCTGCTCGTCTCAAATATTGATTGAGCAGATCAATCCGGTTGGATTTATTCCAATTGCCGGAATCACAGGTGTTATCTCCGAATAAAACATCAACTTGCGGCACCAGGAAGCCCTCGTATCAACCATCCTGCTAGGTCTTTCCAACCATGGTTTGACCAATGCATTCCATAATCGCGTTCATGTGGTGAAACCCGGCCAATGAATTTTTTATTGTTATTTCAGTATTCTTCAACCATTGCCTTTCTTCATCGAGCGATACGCAGAAATTGCGCCAACGCCAACGTAAGCCATGACACAACATTGGATGTTGCAAATCCAGCATTCATTAAAATCCGACGGCTTAGAGCGCGTCGCCGGCGAAGTATTTAAATACCATTAAATCATGGCGACATCCGATCCATGGAAAGAAACATGAACAATGACAGGCACCGCTGATTGCTAGTGGCGATTAATTACCACTCCCGTTTCCGTCTAGTGGCTGCCAGATCTCCGAATGTAAAAGACGTCTCATATATATACGACGCACCATTCACACCCCCCATATCTCTCAATCTCTGGGATACGGAGAACAAAGTCGGCATCCATCTTTGGATAACATCTTTTGGGTTTTAGTTCTCTCTCCGTGTTGCCACCGCGACCACAATGACTTACTCGAAGGAGGGGCCTGAGCATACATCAAACTATGATCAGTTTTTCCTTTTCGGCGACTCAATTACGCAGTTTTCATATGACTCAGGACTGGGATTTGCCTTTGGCAGCGCCCTTCAGAATGGTACGTATGATTTCCTCTCGCAGGTGTGAAGTGCCAGCTGGTATCAGTTGGTGTATGTGTCGTCGTGTATAAATCCGATCGCGCTCTTCCATATTGTTCGCAATTGCTAAGGACCAACAGCCTATGCACGGCGTCTGGATATAATGAACAGAGGGTTTAGGTGAGATTTTAACATGGCAACTATCTGCTGATGCTAACGAGTCTCAGCGGATATAATACCGACAACGCCGTCGTACTCTTCCCCCAAATCTTTCCCTCGCCTCAGAAAGCTCGAGTGCGATTGATGGTATTTCACCTCTTGGTTCTATCTCGTTTTGAAGGCTTACAAAGACTAAAAACTCTAGACGGTATTCTTCGGGGCCAATGATGCAGTGCTGGCCCCGTATGGCCAGCATGTCCCGCTGGAGCAATACAAGGAGAACCTCAAGACCATCCTGGAGCATCCGTTGACCAAGGCGCAAAACCCAAAGATTATCGTCATCACACCTCCGCCGATCAATGAGTATCAGCTGCAGTTCTTGGATGCTTCCAAGGGGTTCAACACCCCCAGCCGGACGGCAAATAACACAAAGATATATGCTGATGCATGCCGTGACGTTGCCAAGTCGCTCGGCCTCCCAGTTGCCGATCTCTGGACCGTATTTATGAAGTACGCAGGATGGAAGCCCGGTCAGCCTCTGGCCGGGTCTAGAGATGCACCTGCAAACGCGCCTTTATCGACTTTGTTGACCGATGGTGCGTCTTCTCTCTGTCTCTCTCTCCCCCTTACCACTTTCAGCGCGATTAACATGGTTTGCCGCAACAGGGTTGCATTTCACCGGCACTGGATACAAACTCATGTACGACGAAGTCATGAACGTGCTGCGAGCCACATGGCCAGAGGAAGATCCAGAAAAGCTTCCGATGGTTTTTCCACACTGGGAGGTGGCTCCCAAGCCCGCACGTCGTTGATATGACGATAGTTGCTATTTTGGTTGCGCTGGCGATTTCAACATACCCTGTCCTTTGCTTTGGCGCGATGTGTAGATACCAGAATGGATAGATTCTCCTGTGCAATGTAATTAATAGTAGTAATAATCAAGAATTAATTAATATGAGGCGGCTTCGGAAGCAGCCGTTGTCCCTCCGCAGCGTCTCTCCCGGCCGGGCTAGAACACCACAACACTCTCCTTTCCTCACTCCGTCGCACTTCGCCTGAAAGCGCTTTTATCTGCGTCACCCTTTTCTCTGACAGCGCTACTTGCTTCAGCTTGTCCCACTCCACGCTTTTTTCTTTGGGGTCCGCCAATGTTACACGATAAAAACTGCACCGCAAGCAAGTTAGAAGTACCTACGCCTTCGGTTGCCACCCCCTCGCCCGTCTGTTGTCCCGCATCGGCTTTCTTTGATCATCAAGAAAATACACACGTCAGCGACGCTTCTGGGATCGGTATCTCAATAATAATAAACGTGACTCATCACTGCAACCTGTGACTATACGACGCGTCAACTCTTAGACCTACTTCAACAGAAGACATCAGCCAGTCAGCGTACATCCGACCTCACGCCATCGTCGCCGCTATTACGAACCTAGGGGCGCCTGACAGAGCAGTTGGATACTAGTCATCGTGATAGACTATTGAAATATCCACGAAAATTCTGGGCAAACAAGACAACCACATAGACCGGGAAGACGGCCGGACGGCCCTCTCTAAGCCTCGGAGGGAGGAGGGCGTGAGGAGAATAGAGAGGGCTTGAGGGAAACTCCTCCCTTTGCCACGAGGACGAACATCGGAACATCGTCGAGGACGACTTTAGTTTTCAGCTGTCAAGACCGTGGTAATGGATGCGCAATACCCATTTGCGTCCCGTGAAGATATTTGGCGCGTGTTCGAGGAAGTCAAGGGCTTGTATTCTACCCAGCTCGAACACAACGAGCGGATTACGAGGCTGGAACGGCGCAGGGAGGATGATATGAGGCTGAAGAGTGTCTGGGGTCCGTTATCACAGTTTCCCAGTGCTATAAGCGGACCATTGACAGGTGAGCTTTCTAGTGCAAGGGAAGAGCAAAATGCTGATTTCTATGTCGATGTAGAGCCATCTTATACGCCCACCGTGGATGCCTTTAAAGGATTCGACCAAGGACACCATCACGGCATAATCGGTAACATGAGTCTAGAGAGCGAAGAGGAGCCCAGGCGTGGCGCGTCGCGAGCGAACAGCGTCCGCTTTGACGAAAGCGCAATACATGGATACTACGACCAGGTCAACCGCTCGACAAGCGAGCTCCCTCTGCGTACAGGCAGCGGTATGAGCAGCCATCCGCTCACCGAGCGATCGCTTTCCCATCGGTCCGATGGCCGCCTGAGCTCGTCTGGACACTCACATCATTCAGCCCGGACCAGCAGCATGGGCACCGATGCCGCGCGACTGGTTGGCTCCGGTGGCGGATCTCCCGCAAGCTCTATAATGCCTCCCCCAGGATTGTTTTTGCTTGGCCCGGTGCCATGTATCATACGATGCTGGTTGACCTCTACTTTCTCAAATGACTCTTTGCTTTACGCTGCTGTCTGCTCCGGCTCTTATACATCGTTTCTCGGTTCTGGCCTCGTTGAAAAACTCGGGTTCGAAGACCAGGTCACGATCGAAGATGGATTTCGCGTTATTAAGCTGCCCCTTTACCTCCCAGAAGCCAGTATACACCAGGCGTCTTCTCGCGCCGGTAGCCCGACACCCCAGCTGCCCACAGTGACTATTCGATTTGTCGTACGCGGCACAAACCCGGATGACAAGAGCATTCAAATCGTCATTGGAAGCGACGTCCTCCGTTCCCAAAACGCCGACATTCTCTTTTCGCAAGACAAGATAATCATGGCAGATGACGATCGGAACAAGGTCTCTGTCCCTCTTGTTCGGCCTGAAAACGACTGCGTGTTCAAGTCGTTGTCTACCGGATCAGATAATCTTATGGGTAGCCCTCCCGACACGCGCAATGAATCCGAATTTGATTCTGGAGATGCGTCCAGCAAACGCGGACTGGGCGTCATCCAAGCACTCGATTCGCAGCCTCACGAGGCCACCGATGTAGGAATAGAACGGCCCGCCCAGCACCGACACGTTTCAGCAGGTGACGACGGGCACTCTGAACCAGACATACACGCTTCAAAAGAACAACAACCACAAGCACCAATCGACCAGGCTTCTCATCACTCGAATACTACAACAAAAGTGGAAAACGGGGGTGTATGGGGATCCTGGCGGCGAGAAACACGAGCAGACGGTCCAAACGCAGTCGGCATGGCAAAAGCATCGCGGGGTCGGGCAATGAAGGTCCTTCGACCGTCCAAGTCATCTTCACGGGGGCCGTCCGTGTCTCTGCCTCCTGCGTCTTCTGAAGCTGCTGTCTCTGCCTCGACAGAGAGCAATAGCAGCAGTACCACCCCTGCGGCGATAACCTCGTCATCGACAACCGCCGGCGGGCCTGATCTCGTACACCCAACACCGAGCCGGAGCACTAGTTTCAAGTCAGCAGGCGATGGCTCTTGGGCGAGCAAGAGCAGGGTCAGCAATCCCATCGGCGGGGCGTCGGCGTTTGGCTGGCTAAACCCATCATCCTAGCCCCTAGCAGTCCGGTACTTATTTTTTGTTGCATTTGATTCTGGACGTAGCTGCTTGTGTGCATTTTTTTCACTGGATCACCCGAATCTACTTTTGTATGTTTGTAGCAGTAATAGAATCAACCTACCATTGATCTATAACAATTTTTCTCGGAGGGCATATCATCAATGGATGTATCAATCGCAGACGGATGGAGTTGTATATATCTCCGCATCTGCCCGGGCTTACCCCGCATGCGATTCTCCCACCGATCTCGACTACCTCTTCTCATCCCTACACTCAAGTACCGTTGACGAAGAGATTCCCTATCCATTTCCACCGCCAATTCATACCACATATTCAATTTGACACTATTCCATCCACCATGGCAGCCGTCGCAGCTCGAGCCAGTCGAATCAGTATGCATCCACGCCCGCTACTAACAAAGAACCATTGCTAACCAACGCGCGACTGGTCAGAAAACCCAGCGTTGTTGTATGAAACACTTCAGACTACTACTATTATGTTGTGATTTCTCAAACTAAAAGGATATATATACAGTGTGTGCGATATCCAGGAGGTATTCCGTGAACATATTTACGAATTCTCAAAAGTGTACGTCCTATATAATATATTACCAACTCAACTACCAAGGAAACACCAATTAAATTAACATCTAAAAATAGGGTCTCAACATCACAAAAACTCCTCAAAGCCAGCACGCCCCTGAAAATCCCCGTCTACGTCACAACCCAAAACCGCGCGCGTCTGGGCGACACCGTCTCGGAGCTGCAGCCCTACCTGGCCTCAAATGTCGTCGCCAACATCGACAAAATGGCGTTTAGCATGTACACCTCTGACATCCAGAAATCGCTTGCCGACAAAACCAAAACCAGCACCACACCGACAGATGCGATATTAGTCGGTATTGAGACGCATATTTGCGTCACGCAGACCGCGCTGGATTTACTTGCTGCGGGTCATCGGGTGTATGTGATCGCGGATGGGGTGAGTAGTGTGAATGTGGAGGAGAGAGGGGTTGCGCTGGCACGGTTACGTGATGCCGGGGTGGTTGTTACGACGAGTGAGAGTATTCTTTTTGAGATTTTGCAGGATGCGAAGAATGAAGGGTTCAAGGCTGTGAATTCGTTGGTCAAGGAGACCAAGGAGGATACCAACATGGCGTTGAGGGCGCTTTGTAAATATTAAGTTTCTGGCTATATATTGTTTATTAAAATTTTTATTGGTGTTTGCACTTTTACGTCTTTCTGTTCGAGGTAGTCGAATCTATATCTGCTGTTAAACAATTCCAAAATCCAATTCCGTTTGTGGTCAAACATTAACAATCCGAATCTTGGCCCGCTTCTCAAACCACGATGCATCCCCCTTTGCCGCCTTGCCCCGAATAATATCAACCTCATCAAGAAAAGCCGGCACAAAGCTTCCAGACCCGCGAACCCCTGCTGCCGCATTCTCGGCCGCAATTTCGTACATGACAAGTCCGGCCAGCACTGCGAGCAGTTTGTCTTCGGGATAGGCAACTAGATATGCACCGCTGATGGTGCCGATTGCACAGCCAGTCTATAAGACAAACAGTTAGTTGCTTGCTTAGAAGAAGAAGAAGAAGAAGAAGAAGAAGGAAACTTACTCCGGTAGCTCGTCCTAGGATTTCATGCCCATTTTCCACGGCAATGACTCGGTTTCCGTCGCTAAGGTAGTCGACTGCGCCGGTGAGAAGAACGATATTCCCTGGATATCTTGGATTAGCGAGGCTATACAGAAACAAAAAAAGAAGAGAGAGAGAGAGAGAGAGAGAGCTTACGCTCCCTGCGCGCTAGGTCTCTGACCAGCGTTGCCTTGGCATGATCGTCCATTGTGGTAGGACCACTGTCAACGCCACGTTGACTTTCACCCCCAGAGCGTTGATACACTTCTTTGATTTCGCGCTCGTTTCCCTTGATTAGGGTAAAGTATCCGCCTGCCAACAGTGTCTTGACGGCGTTGCGACGAATATCGGTGGCGCCGACGCCCACGGGGTCCAGGACGACGGGGTTACCGTTGGTGTTGTATGCAGTTAGTGCCTTGAGGTACTCGGTGATGCTTGCGCTGGTAAGAGTGCCCATGTTAATGAGCAGGGCACCATTGTGTACGGCAAGATCTTTTGCCTCGTCACCATAGGGAGACATGATTGGGGCGACACCACTATGATATATCATCAGTACACACCGTTAATAAAGGAATGTCAAAGACGTACGCTGCGAGCGCCATATTAGCCACAAAATTAACGACCACGAAGTTTATCATGTTATGAACAAGAGGATGGGCAGTAGCCACTCTCTGAACTATTTCTGGAATACGTTCCAGGAGTATTTTTTTCTCGTTGTTTCGCGGCGCCAGGGCATCGACCGCAAAAGACGGGCGTGTTGCGATAAGGTCTTTGAGGTGTTTTGCCGCAGACTCGGGGTCTTCTGCGGCCATGATTGCACTGACAATGGCCACGCCGTCTAGGTTCTTTGTGGGAGCCGCAGACTGATACAACACTCGTTGCACGTTGCGGGTATTGATGCCTCCAATGGCAACAGTACCCACGGAACGATCGAGATGACTCAGGGCATCGAGGATCTTTTTGACACCCGCCGTACCAATAATCGATTTGGTATTTGTTTTTCTGTGACGTGCTATTAGATGCTGGTGCAGAAAAGGGAGGGAGGGGGTCTAGTTCGCTCACGTCGGGGTTGCAAACGTCGTGCCAATTCCCAGATAATCAGCTCCATTTTCCACAGCCGTCACAGCTTCCTCAATAGAGGAAGTACTGATACCGACAATTGCGCCCTTCGGGAGAAGCTTTTTGGCTGTGGAAATATCTGGGCACTAAAGTTAATATCACAACTTTAGCCGCTTATAACAAGAGACATATATACATACCCATATCATCTTGACCTAGATGCACGCCCTCAGCTCCCGACGCAAGGGCAACATCTACGCGATCATTTATGATCAGAGGGACATTGTATCGTTGTGTGATGGCGTGCAATTTCTTAGCTGTCTCGACAAGGACGCCAGTGTCGCTGGTCTTGTCTCTGTATTGCACCACCGTGACTCCTGGAAAGGTGTTAACTCAGCCCCGAAGTCACTTAGGGCAAGCGTACCTCCTTTTAGAGATTCTTCGACTACCTTGCAGAGATCTCCATTGCCTAGAATGGCGGGGGTCGAGTCTGTGACCAAGTAGAGAGAAAGATCGACGGTCATGATGGCCTAGTTGTTTGTACTCATGTGGTGGGAATCACCATTTAAAATCTGGAAGCAATCAGAAAGTGATGCTTATAATAGAAAAGGAAGACACAAGATCAACACTATGGATCTGAGCAATATATAACCCACATCATAAGGTCGCGAACGCAATCGAAAGCCATAACTCAGACTATGGGTACCATTCTTACCTGAATAACAACGGAACAGCCAATATATACCCTCAAGATATGCACTCAACAGCAGTAATATCGATTAGAAGGTGCTGCTGCGAAGGTTTAATAATGTTGAATTGATGCCTCCACCCTCCTTCCTATTCTGTCCCTGACGGGCCCACAATTGGCGTCACAGACTACGATTGGCCACCCATGACTAATCAATCACGTGTTTTTGTTTGTTTTCAAGTTTCAAGTTTCACGTCTCGACATTCGTGTCTCATAATACCGGTAGTACGGTACCAATAATACAGGGTGTGAGTCAAACTCATTGTACATTACAAATGTATGAAATGCTATAAGTGATTATCCAATGTACACCACCATGAATATTATTATTCTTTATTACGGAGAATGTGAATAATACACGGCAAAACAAGGCGATCCGATTTCCGAGCAAGACTAGCGCTGCTCGTCTCAGCTCCTACTCGCCAATTGACGCTTAGTTGCGATGTCGTGATCGTAACGATACCGTAACGGCGCCGTTGCTGCCTCGCTGCAAGATTTTCTCTGGCCCCGCCACCAGCGCACATGCCTAAAAAATACAGCAGTAATACAGGATTAGTTACAGCGGTAACCAGTACGGAAATACCGGGAGTCGCTGGGCACTCGGCTTAAGGCCGAACGGAACAACACTCAAATTTCTGCCCTCCGTCCGTCTGCTTCTTCTTTCTTCCTTCCTCCCTCCATCCACTCTGTTCCCCCCGTCGCTGCTCACAGTCGACTTTATATTTTGTTTACTTGCCTCGCCCAGTAAACTCTGTTCTCACAACAAAATCCAACCGCTTCAAATCTCGCTTTTCGTCAGTCGGGCAAATACACACGCCTTCACACCCGTGTAGTAATTATTCGCCGTCCGTCTACGCACCTCTCGCCTCGTCATCGAACGAAGCCTCACCCTCCTGGTTTCACCGCAACACTTTCGCCAGCGAACACACACAGATCGTATTCGACAGTCTGTTCATGTATTCGCCCCACGTCAAACCTTTTGAACACCATTTGCCGCTTAAGCTGCATACTTTTCGCTTCTTGCGGAAACCGTGTAGTATACACTCGAGATCCTTCGGTTGAAGGTTTTTGGGCTGCCTCCCCATTGTGATCGTTGAAAGAACAATCAACATCCTTTATCCCCGCCATCATTTCGATCTTACGGGATATCTCACGCCGCATGTATCTTACTTTAGGCAAACCTTCTGTTGAGTCCTTTGCCGTTCGCCTCTCGCATCCGCCTCCTATTCTAGCTTCGTGAAAGAACAAACTCCAAAAATACCGTCAAAATGGCTACTGTCAACGTTCGCCGGGATGTCACCGACCCCTTCTACCGTTACAAGATGGAAAAACTCCAGTCCAAGATTGAGGGTAAGGGTAACGGTATCAAAACCGTCGTGGTCAACCTGAACACTGTCGCCCAGTCTCTGGCTCGCCCTCCCGAGTATGTCATCAAGTACTTTGGATTTGAGCTCGGTGCCCAAGCCAACGCCAAACCTACCGATGATCGCTGGATTATTAATGGCGCTCACGACGCACCCAAACTGCAGGACTACCTTGACGGTTTCATCGAAAAGTTTGTTCTTTGCAAAAAATGCAAAAACCCCGAGACGGAAGTCATTCTCAAGGACCGCATTGTCTTGGACTGCAAAGCCTGCGGTCAGCGATCCGATGTGGACCCTCGCCTCAAGCTGAGCACCTTTATCTTGAGAAAGACTCCCACCAAGGGTGGCAAAAAGGATAAGAAGGCTCGTCGCGAAAAGAAGAAGGAGAAGGGTGAGACCAATGGAGAAAAGAACGGCAGCCCAGGAGACAGCAACGTTTCTGAAGATGGTGAAAATGAGGATGGCGAAGTTCCAGCTGGCAGCGACGATGAGTTCACTCGTGGAATTAACGCCGCCGCCAAGGACATCAGCAACTCTGACGATGAAGAAGTTCAATGGTCCGTTGACGTTTCCGAGGAGGCAGTCAAGGCTCGAGCCAAGGATCTTCCCGATGACCTCAAACGTGCTCTTGTTCTGGAAGGCGCCGAGGACGAGGATGAAGAGGGTGGCGCTAGCATCTACGACCAGCTGGGAAGCTGGATCCTCAAGACCGCCGAGGAAACCGAAGGTGGTGTCTCAAAGATCAGCGACGTCGATATTTACAAGAAGGCCAAGGAACTCGGCATCGAAAACAAGCACAAGACCTTGGCCGTTCTTGCCCAAACCGTTTTCGACGAGAAGATTGTCAAGCAGATTCCAGTGCGCGCCGCCATGCTGAAGAAGATGATCACCTCCGAGAGGCATGAAAAGGCATTCCTCGGCGGTACCGAGCGCTTCGTCGGCAAGGAGCACCCGGAGCTTATTCCTCAGGTCCCCGCCATTCTTCTTGGCTACTACCAAAATGACCTTGTCTCTGAAGAAGTGCTCAAGGCCTGGGGCAACAAGGCTAGCAAGAAGTACGTCGACATCTCCACTAGCAAGAAGGTCCGCAAGGCAGCAGAGCAGTTCCTTACCTGGCTCGAGACTGCCGACAGCGACGAGGAGAGCGAAGAAGAGGAGTAATCACTCTTTTTTCAACTGATACTTTTTCTTTCGTTTTGTGATTCCTTTCCACAAAAATTGTCCAGATTAATGTGTCCACATGATGTATTGATTTTTGGAAAGGTTGTCTGTCTACTCTCAATTCTTGGTGCTTGCTTTTATGTTTTTATCCCACTCCACTCTTTTTAGGTAACTGCTATCCAAATAGTCAGTTCAATAAAAAAAAAACTTCACTCGGTGCAGAACACAGTTCTTGACCACAATAGCGTAGTTTTTCAAATATAGAGATATTTGTCTATATACATCATGCAAGCCCCATCGTAGCAAACTTAAGCCTCCCTCCGAGTCGCTCACCAGTATTAAATCTCTCCAACCTTTCCGGCAAACGGAGCCGACTATGCTGCTTTTCCTTCTGACTGTAACTCTGACTTTCGCGCTGAAAAATGAACCACGTGAGATCCGTATTCCATGCTTCCATAGCCCGTATTGCATCTTCGATTCCCTGCGCGTCTTCTTTGGGAAGAACAGCAACTGCAGATGAATCGTTGGAATAGTGATGATAATAATATTGTGGGCCGGCAAACATGACGATCCATGTCCCCAAAAATTCACAAATCTCGTCACCAGCTGATAACGGTAAACGGACGTGTGCGAGAACCTGGATAAATAACAAGAGTAAAGATCGCCAGAGTGTATGGTGGGGCGTAAACGAGCGCGCGGTAGCCGAAGAAAGGGTAAGATCTGTGCTTCGTTGTTGCACTGTCGATGATTTTTGTAATTGTTGTTTGTGGTGGCGGCGTTCGAGGTTTCTTTCTGCGTCGGTTCGGACCTTGGTCCATACCGACAGGTATATACGGCGCCAGCGGGGGTACTCTGCTTCCACGCGAGATGCCATAAAATCGCCTACGTGCTCGCAGATGCTTGCTATGGCCGTACAAGCTGCGCTGGCCACGAAGGTTTCTTCTTTTACTTCTTCTTCGTCAAGTCTTTGTGCATCTGCTCGTGAAATTATATCTGTCGTAGACGTCGTAGTCGTAAGATTGGCAGCTATTGGGTTTGATGAAGGCAACGCAATCCGTGTGCTCAAAGACGGCCATATTTCGTTGACAAGAGGTAGGAACGACGTTTCATTTTTTGAAAGCACAGGAACAGCTTTGACGAGCAAGATCAGGAGCGAGCGACGAAGAAAAGGAGAAGGCGAGGAGAGATGCGGCGGGATGGATTTGACAATGTGTAGGAGAAGAGTATGTGGTTTGCTAAGCGGCTTCTCGGCATCTTCAGGTTCTTTTGGGGCGGGCAAGGGTTCCTCAGAGTCATCTTCTGCGTTGAAATCATCATTGATAGAGCTGTCATCCTTGTCCTCTTTGGAAAGCGGAGGACCGTCTAGTTCGCGTGTCCACGGGCGATTCGGATGTGACATGTGCTCTTCGTCCGCCATAGAGTCTATGTCTTCGATCTGTGCACGCCGCTCTTGTTTCCGTGCGATGTCCTGGATAAGCTGTGCAACTGAAAAAGGCTCGTAAGGTTTCTTCCGGTGATTGACATCCTGCTGTTGCGCGGTCTGCTTAATCAACAACAAACCAGGTTCTTTGACACCCTCCTCGACAATCGCGGCAAGAGTCGAGTAGAGCAGCTCAACTAGTTTTGGATAGCCGTGGTACATGTCGACAATGCCAAATATTGAATCAACCAGGTCGTCAAGATATGGAATGAGCCCGGCTCCTGACAGCTTGACCATCATTAAGAGAACTTGCGGCGGGTAGGGGGAGACGTCGAATGTGTTGAGCTTCAATGCTATCGAGTTGACAAGATAGTCAACATTTTCAATAAGCATTGTGCGAGTATTAGGATAAACACAGGCTTTTGTGACTATATTCAAGCACGTCATGGCATGGTTTTGTAGGTTAGGGTTGTTCGATGCCAGATACTGCAGCACAGGATATAGTGCTTCTATTAACTCTGTCCGAAACTCGACTCCCAATTCCTGTGATTGCAAGGCAATAGCTTCCAGCGCAAGCGCTGACACCCGCCAATCTTTAGGATCTGACACGTTCAAGACAGACAAGGAAACTGAGTATAGTTCCTCAATCATGGTCACGCGGGAGGAAAGTGATTTGGAAGAGTCAAATGTGAAGAAATCATCGATGCTACCGTTCGCACCAGGTTTGAGGAATTGCAACGCTAGCCAGAGAGGTGCAACCATGCCGTCACCAGATGCTTGATGGACGCGGTTCATGATCAGTCTTGTTATCGTTTCACTAGACTGCGTCCCATTGAGCTTTCCAATCATAGACCTTAGGTCTATCAAGGTCTTCTGTTGACTGCGATGTTCCAAAATAACTGGAGAGAAGGATTGTATCGTAACGTCCCTTTCCACAACGGCAAGTTCCATGTTGCCACTTACAGCGGAATCAACTGGCTGTGGCATTGACTTTGCAGATTGAACCACCGTTTCGACACTATCACAGAGTCCCGCCGCAATATTGTTTTCTAATATATTGGAGCTTGCTTGTACTTGTGAAAGAACCTGAAAAGCAGTAGATATTTGCTTGATAGCTCGTTGTTTGGCATCTTCATCATTGCCTTGTATCGTTCGCTGAAACGACATAGTCCAGTTTTGAAGAAGATCCTTCAGTATGTTAATGACTTGAGGTTTCACGGTGGCTAGATGTAGAAGGGCAGAATAAGCGTCGTTTTGGGCATCGCTAGCATCGGTCTCTGCAAGAATCACTACTGTTTCAACAAGCATTGGCAACGAGTCTTCTAGAGATTTCGTGCATTGCTCGATTATTGTTAAGCAGAGATGAAGAAGTGCTTTCTGCACTTCGGTTCGATCATGGCGCCTTATCTGAATCACATTTGCAAGCGCAAGCTTGATCTGACCAGTTGTTGCTTTGAGCCATGACTCGTCGAGAACGATTCTATCACTTGACTGGGGTGTTTCTGGTGTTTGCTGCGCCGCATATGAGACTTCGTCGTTGAGAACTGCCCGTAATAGCTCTGTAAGTAATCGTAGAGACGTCTCAAGAAGCCTGAAACTCCTGCGCACTTTGGTAGTCGGTTTCAAGATTTTCGTAAGAGTAGATACCACACGAGGCATGATACTTGCAAGTACGACACGGTCAGTTACCCGAGTACAAAGAGCCTGCAAAGCCGCCATGCCTGCTATTTGCACTGCATTCGAAGGCCCTTCCGTGACACCTTCCAAGAGTAAATAAATGGTTTGGTCGAGGACAGTAGCAGATCCAATCTCATTAAAGACAGTTCGATCCGCAACAGGCCCTTCAAGCATTTGAAAAATAGAATTCATGCAGTCGAAACTCGCAGACGAGAGTTCTTCGGAATCGGGTTTCAACCCCGCCTGTCCGCGATTTTGGGCAGGCGTTCCTCCGACCAACATTGTCAAGAGGATTAGCAATTGCTTGCCCATCTGGGGAGCTAGGTCATGCCGCCATGCTTTCCCGACTAGGATAGTAACGCATCTCACGGCAAGCTCGAGACATCGTTGAGGAATAGTTTGAGCCTCGTTGAAAACCTGAGAAAGAGGGAAAAAAACATATTCGGCGAGCTTGGCATCGAGAGCCTCCTTATCTCCCAGCGGCCCAAGAACGCCGTGTAGATTATTTAGGGTTCGCTGAACGTCGACATGTTCATCGGGATGCGTTTTGAATCTGAGTGCTGCTGAGCTGAGCGCAACGCACGCGGGGCGGAGCTTTGACAATCAGAGTTGATGTTATATATGTTGGCAAGTTGACGCACCTTTGCAAAAGCCTCTTGTCTCTGCGTCTCCATATATCTTTCCTGTCTGTTCGCATATACGCAGAAACGCAATTACAAGTCATTTCCTTTTATCATCATGAAGTACAGTCGTTGATTTGTTAAGGAAACGGAAGGTGGCTGGCCTTTTCTGCCAGTGTTTCAAGGCGGTAGGAAGAGGCTGGATTCCACACCGCCTTCAAACAAACCATCAGAGACGCAGGTGAATTCTCAAATAATTATTGTAAAATCAATAGGTTTCATTTTCATTTCATATTTCTCGATAGCGCTCTCCATATTAACCGCGACAATTTTGACTTAGTGCATTTTCAACACGTTTGCCACGTGACAGGGCGGCACCAATTAACGGCATCAATTAACGCGTCACGTCACGCGTCGCTAACCCGGCGCTCAGAGCGAGATAGCTGCCTAGTCACCAGTCGGCAGAAAAACACCGGTGAAGAAGGTCGGCTTTTGTCTTCGAATTCGTCTTCAGATCTTCTGTCCATAAGTTCTCAGTCCATATTCTATGCCATCAGTGCGGTTTTCTGCGCTGTATTGGTCCCAAACACCAAAGAGATATTACACTCTTTCCAACAGCCAGAGCCTTTCCGTCGCCCAAACTCGTCACCTCACCACAACCCGTGTGGTTTGCGCGAATCCACGACCTGAGTTCCGCTCTGTTGTGTGCCGTTCATGGTGTCAGAGACCATCTATAGCAGTCATGCCTGAAAAGAAAGCCAGGCAAGCTACGTTGGGGTACGTCCGAGATTCGCAAACCACAATTGGGTGCGCTGCATTGAAATTTCAGACCTTTTTTTTTTTACATACTCCAGCTAATTTATCGACTTCTACAGGAAGTTTTTTGGTTCTGGAGCCGCAGAGACTAATGGCGCACCTAAGCGACAAACAACACTATCCTTCTCCAACGGCAATAAAGGGAAAGATGCATCAAAGGAAAAGACCGATGCTGAAAAGGAAGATGACGAGATGGATGTGGAAAATACGAAAGTAGAAGACGAGGTCTCGGTTTCGCCGTCCAAAGGAGTCAAGAGGGACCAGGAGATCGAGGGAGACGAAAATTCCGACTCAGACATCCAACCAGCCACCAAAAGACGGAAGAAGAGCACCAAAAGCCCCGAACACAAAAGTTCTGCAAAAGAGAAACCAGCCGATACCGTATCCCCTCCAAAACCCGTCAAGAAAGCGTCTGGCGAAGAGACTCCAATTGCAGAAGACTCGGCCGAACCAGCCGAGGAGGTATCCGCGAGCGAAGAAGAGGATGAAAAGCCCGAATTAAAAAAAAAGCTGATCGAAAAGGTTCGCGCCACCCTAGAAAGCTCTGGTAATGACCCTTATCCGGACTGGAAAGCGGGGGAGCCTGTTCCGTATGCTGCTCTATGTACAACTTTTTCCCTCATTGAAATGACCACGAAACGGCTCGCGATTTCAGCACATGCATCTCTCTTTCTCAACCAAGTTCTCCGACTCACTCCTGGAGATTTTTTACCGACTGTGCAGTTGATGATCAACAAATTGGCGGCCGACTATGCTGGTATTGAGCTCGGTATCGGCGAGTCTCTGATTATGAAAGCCATTGGAGAGACTACTGGCCGAAGCCTGTCAGTTATTAAAGCCGATCAACATGAAATTGGTGATTTAGGATTGGTTGCGGCCAAGAGTAGATCGAACCAGCCGACAATGTTCAAACCGAAACCTCTGACTGTCAGAGGGGTGCACGAAGGGTTGTTGACGATAGCAAAAGTGCAAGGTCACGGATCTCAAGACAAGAAAATTTCTGGGATCAAGAAGCTTTTGTCTGCAGCTGATGCAGCCACTGCCGGCAAAGGCAGTAAAGGAGTGGACATTACTAAAGACAAGGGAGGGCCTAGCGAAGCAAAATTCCTCATTAGATTTTTGGAAGGAAAGTTGAGACTGGGGTTAGCAGAAAAGACGGTATTGGTTGCTATTGCACAAGCAGTAGTTGCCTATGAAGCCGCCCTCAAGGGGGAGAAAGCTCCCAGCGCTGAAAAGCTATCACAGGGAGAAGCCGTGCTCAAACAGACGTATAGCGAACTGCCGTCTTATGAGGTCATTATTCCAGCCATGCTGGAACATGGGATCATGAAACTTCCCGAGGTGTGCAAGTTGCAACCCGGAGTCCCTCTCAAGCCGATGTTGGCAAAACCGACGAAATCGATTACTGAAGTGCTCGACCGCTTTGAGGGCAAAGACTTTACTTGCGAGTACAAATATGACGGGGAACGGGCCCAAATCCACTACGTTTCGCCAGACTCGATCCACCAATACCCCAACGCTACGGCAACTTTGCAGAAAGATGCCAAGGGACTCAGTTCGATCTTTTCGCGAAACTCGGAAGATCTGTCAAAGAAGTATCCAGACATTCTCGCAAAGCTGGATACATGGGTCAAACCTGGTGTTTCAAGCTTTGTTCTAGACTGCGAGACTGTGGCCTGGGATGTCCAAGAGAAAAAAGTTCTCCCTTTCCAGCAACTGATGACTCGTAAGAGAAAGGACGTCAAGGCAGAAGATGTCAAAGTCAAAGTTTGTGTCTTTGCGTTTGATCTCCTTTTCCTAAATGGCGAGCCCACAGTCAAAAAGAGCCTACGCGAACGACGCCAGCTTCTCCACGATTCTTTCCAACCAACTGAAGGAGAGTTTGCTTTTGCCCAGCATGGAAATACTAATGATCTGGATGAAATCCAGCATTTGTTGGACGACAGTGTCAAAGCATCATGCGAGGGACTGATGGTGAAGATGCTGGACACGGAGGAAAGCGGCTATGAGCCTAGCAAGCGAAGTCGGAATTGGCTCAAGGTTTGTATCCCCCCCTTTTTTTCAGGCTGTAATCATATTTAATTATATTTCAGGTCAAAAAAGACTATCTCGCGGGCCTGGGTGACTCTTTGGATCTAGTCGTCCTAGGCGCATATTTCGGCCGCGGAAAACGCACATCAGTGTATGGCGCTTTCCTCCTTGCAGCCTACAATTCTAGCAAGCAGACATTCGAGACAGTTTGCAACATTGGAACTGGCTTCTCCGACGCCGTACTGGAAGAACTCCACAAGGAACTCTCCCCCCTGGCCATCGACCGCCCCAAACCATTCTACCAACACTCCAGTGTCCCCAAGGACCAGCCCGACGTCTGGTTCGAGCCACGACTCGTATGGGAAGTCAAAGCGGCCGACCTCACGCTCAGCCCGCGCTACAAAGCAGCCGCCGATGAGGTCGTTGGCACTACTGGAAGTGGCGACAGCAAAGGAATCTCGCTGCGTTTCCCGCGCTACATCAAGTCTCGCGAGGATAAAAAGCCCGAGCAGGCAACGACTACTCGCGCGGTTGCGGAAATGTATCGCAAGCAGGAGGCTGTTGCAAAGGAGAATGCGGGGAAGAAAGGGGTTGATGATGATTTTGAGTATTGACCTTTTCTATATTCTCACTGTACGACCTTGGAGAGATGGTCAACTGGGTTATCATGAGCTGGCGTTTTCGTTGGGCTGGCGTTTTCTTTGGCATGATGTATAGCGAAGTACGTACGTAGTTTGGAGTGTTAAATACCAGTTAACTTATGTTCTGAATATCGAATGTTAAGAAAAATATGTATTTAATAATATAAATTAGCAGATCAGCATAAGCGTCACGAGTCAGCGACTGTCTATTCATGAACAGCAGAGAAGAGGAAAAAAACAATAGAAACCAGATCATCCATCTCATACCAGCGCCATCGCACTATTCAAGCCCAAAACAAAGAAGAAAAATCAACACCAATCCCAGAAGAGTCCGCAAATATGCATCCCAAGACAAAAAAAAAAAAAAAAAAACAAAATTTTTTACGAAAGAAAAGAATTACTCCTCAAACTTTCTCTTCACGCCATTTCCATTTCCATTTGGCACCGGACCACCAGTCGGTCTCCGTTCTGCAGCCTGTTCCAGCGCTTGACGCTTTTTCCACGCGGTTTTGATAGCCGGCGCGGCACGGATGAGATCCTCCTCTGTGACGCGGTCCTGGATCGACTCGAGCACTTTCTCAACGGTAGAGATATGATTTGCGTCCTTTTTGTCATCACGGAAACGCATGTAGCGCCAGCGCCCTTTGTCGTCTTGGTAACACTCGACTATGGTATCGTCCAGCGGCATTTGCAGGGCTTTTAGGGATTCCCATTCTTGATGCGTAATATACATTTCGCCAAACAGGCGGTAGTCGGCATTGTTATACATCACGAAAAGATGGCAGATGGGTATGGCGTCGTAATCATAATATGGCTCCACGATCCCGTCAGCCTCGTCGTCGGAGTCTGGTTCTAGCAAAGGAAACTCGAGACGCATGCGAAAATCAATGGTATTCTCGGCGGGCGGTTTCCATTTGAGAATGTGCTCGTCTGTGCCGATTTTATATGGGGTGCTTCGACATGTGAAAATGAGGCCGTCGTTGCCGTGGATTTTTTTCACTTTGGGGATGATCTCGCGAAACATCATCTCAATGCCGTAGCTGACTTGTGTTGATTTGTCTTCGACGGCGAATGCGCGATGCTGTTTTTCCTCGGGGAATCGCTTGTACATGGCATTGTAAGGCTTGAGGACTTTTTCTTTGAAATAGGCCAGCCGCTTGTCCAGCGTTCGGTGCATCAGGTTCGTGCCGTCCAGGACCATGCAGTCAAACACCAGGTATTTCAACTGCGTTGACCCGTCCTCGTATGTATCCTTGACCAGCTCCCCATCCACCAGCGTCTCGACATGAAACGACTGAAAAGTATCGTCATTCGGCATGGGGAAATGCAAACCGGGCACAAACCTATAATCATTCTTGCGATCAATCAGATAGTGAATCTCGGGACTGGTTTCTGGGTCGCCCTCTGCAAAGTACATCAGGCAGCGTATCCCATCGGTCTTTTCGCAGACGTAATAATCTTCTCTTTGCAGTTCGATCAGGTGCTTGGCAGAGAACGACACGGGCTGTGCGCCGGGGAAGTTGAGGTTGTTGCGTTTGAGGAGATTGGCGACTTCGCGACGAAATTGGTCGGCGAGGGCCGGGTCGGCTTTGATGCCGATCGCATCGAGATCGGGGATACTGTGCGACATTTTTCCTCCTCTTTCTTTAAAAATTTGCGTTTGCCCTTGTTGTAACTTGTTCCCCCGCGTGTGGTCGTCTCGAGTCGTGGGCAAGGAGATAGCTGTTCGCGCCAGCAAGTTCAAGAAGTTTACGAGGTAAGCTTTGGAGTAACCACTAAAAATATCGAAAGTCCGTGAAACGCGCGCTTTCACGGATCATCATGAAAGGAGCAAGGAAAAGGAAGCCGCAAGGCAGGGACATTAATTGCAAGCTTGAATAGAAAGTGAATACGTAGAGGGAAACTGAGGGCGGCGTTGTCGAGCTGAGGTGTGCCTGAGGCAGCATGTGGCACGTGCGCGAGCCGCAAGGACTTGACAGAGTCAACCCTGAAACTACCAATACATATTAGTATATAGATAGAACACTTTCGAAATTAAATAATATGGTCACGCTGGATCGATGGGAGTTTTGGAAGGATCTGCTGAGATGGATAGGGTAGTAGCCAGAGCTGACGCGAGTAGGATGCGCAGAGACTCGACGGAAATATGGAGGATATCCAGGAGCAGGCGGATTCCTCATAGGTCAAATAATTTACTGTACTTGTATAGATGCTACATATAGGCTGGCCACAAGTTCAGCCTGGTTGTATTGCTATTACATTGATAAATGCAAATTTCATGTACGTGATAACAATAACCCATCAACGCCAGCAGTGTACAGCGGGTATCTTTCATACTATCAGTCCCAGACCTTCCGTAAAACGCCACAACAAACGATATAATACGAAAAAAAGGCTTATAAAACAGTCTACGAGCTAGCTGCGACTGTCGTCTTCGGGGTAGGCGTCGTAGAAGGGCGACTAGCCGTTGCAGTTTGCGCAGCTGTTGGCTTGCCAGATGTCTCAGGCAACGCCGGCGCCGCCATGGCCGTAGTAGGGCTTTCAGTCTGGAAAAGCCCGATAGAGTCGCCATTTGGTTGGCTAGTAGAGAAAATGCCGCCGCCGCGAGCGCTGCCCAGAACGTTGGACAGCATCTCCTTCATGCGCACGTAGTGATATTTCTTGCGCGTTGGCACAAGAGTATGTGTGGCCAGAGGCGTCGGCCTTGAGCGCGATATCGCGGCCATGACGGCGTCGCGCTCTTCATCCGAGTCGACGGGGCCGTTGGTCTCGAATTCGTCTTGCAGGGGGGCATTTGCGTCAATGGCGGCTTCTACGAGATTGTTAGCATATACGCAAAAACAATGAGACGAAAATGGAGGGAAACGGACTCTGCTGGCGCGCCTGGTTCTTCTTCTGATATGCCTGCAGCAACATATCATACGGAAGCGTGCGCCCCGGAACAGCGCGCTTTGCACCCATCGAGTGGCTCTTGCAAGTCAACGATCTGGCGCACTGGGCACCATTGGGAAGCGTCACACCACACTGCTTCTCGACATCGACGGGGCCCTTTGGTTTGGGGACTTTGGGTTTTGGCTCTTCCTTCTTTTTCTTCTTTTTGGGCTCTTTGCTATCCTTTTCGTCGTCACCATCGGCTTTGCGTTTCTTGCCCTTTTTCGTTCCCTCGCCGTCAGCCATGCCCTTGACCGCGCTCTTTTTGGCGCTCTTTTGCCCGCCCACGGTGTCTTCATCTTTGTCGTCATTGTCATCCCCGTCCTTGTCGGCAACCTTGTTTGCTTGGTTCTTTGCATCGCGAGCCTCCTTTTTACGTCGCGCTTTCTCTTGTTTCGCGCGCAGGCATCCGCGTATATGTTCGGCGGCTGTCTGTTTCAGTTGTGGCCGTTTGCAGTGCTTGCAAATCACGGTTTCCAGTTCGTCTTCGCGCGGCTTTCCGGATGGAAAAGCGGCCAGCGTTTTTGCGTCCATTTCGGGAAGCACGGGAGTTCTGTCGGGAGATCCGGGGGCGTCTGCATCTTTTACTTGTTAGCCTCACCACCCATAGAAAAAAAAAAGGGTGCTCCGTAGAGTTAGAGGGTAAAGAGTATGTATACCTTCAGCCTTGCCGCCGGTCTTGGCAGCCTTTCCAGACGACGCCTGCTGCTTCTTCAGCTTGATTTTGCCTGGCTTGGTATCCTTTTCGGAAAACTTGTAGCCCGATGCGTCGACCAGGTTGCTCGAGTTTGAAGCCACGGAGGAAGCTATCTGGTCAGTCTCTTATCTATCATCACCGAAGTGAATGAACGAACCTCGGCCTGCAGCTCCGTTGGTCGCCATGGTCGCGATGACGGGTGGAACACAAGATATATGCGGGGCAGGTTCTGGGAAATAGTGTGTCCTGCCGTTGCGATTATTCTGTCGTTAAAAAGTTAACGCGTGATACTCTGTCCCGATGAGGTTGATGCGAGAACGTCCGGGGAAGCGGATCCGCCTCGGGCTTAAAACGGGTCACGTGCACATCACATATAAAAGATATTCCACAAGCAACGGAGTACACTTGCGATGAGTATTAATTTTTTTCTTATGTCTATATATTTTATATACTGTACAAATTTAATATACAATCATGGTCTATACCGCGCAAAGCACAACGTGCTGTTCGTCCCGCCAAACCCAAAACTGTTGGTCAGCGCGACATCAATCGAGCGCTCCTGCGCAGCGTTGGCGGCATAGTTGCAGTCAAACTCGGCCGTTTTGCTGTCTAGGTTTATCGTCGGGGGCATTATATTCTAACTTGTCAGTCTTTCACTAGCAAGAGAGAGAGAAAGAGAGAAAATACCTTATGAATTGCCATAACCGCAAAAATCGCCTCAACCGCACCGGCGCCACCCAACAAATGCCCTATAGCGCCTTTGGTACTGCTGACGTTGATTTCCTTTGGTGATTTTTTACCTCCCCGGCCCAAAAGTAAAGATTTGATGGCTGCGTTTTCGGCCGCATCGCCCACCATTGTCGACGTGGCGTGCGCGTTGATATAGTCCACTGTCGCAGGCGCGATATTGGCGTTTCGCAGAGCTTTTTTCATGGCTGACAGCGCGCCCTCGCCGTTTTCTTTTGGTGCGGTGATGTGGTATGCATCGCCGGATGTGCCATACCCCTTGACTTCGGCGTAGATGCGGGCACCGCGAGCGAGGGCGTGTTCGAGTTCCTGCACTAATCAGTAGAGAACAAGGAAACCCGGGGAAAAAATGAGGGCATACCTCGAGAACCAAAACAGCAGCACCCTCGCCAACAACAAAGCCCTGCCGGTCCGCATCAAACGGGCGCGAGGCTTTGGTCGGGTTATCATTGTACCCCGTAGCCAGACTCCGCGCGCGAGCAAAGCCGCCGATGGCTAGTGGATGGATGCACGATTCAGCGCCGCCGGTGACCATGACGTCTGCATCGCCAAAAGCTATGAAGCGGGCGGCGTCGCCAATAGAGTGGGCGCCGGTGGTGCACGCGGTAGTGGCAGCATGATTGGGGCCCTAGAAAGTCAAGTCAGCTTTATATCTCTAGGACTTTTTTCTTAAAAAAAAAAAAACAGAACTTTTTTGGGCAACATACAGTGAAGCCGAATTTCATGGAAATGTGCCCTGCACCGAGGTTGATCAGCAGCTTAGGGACGAACAAGGGCGAGATTTTTTTGTATCCCTGAGAAGTTAGTCGAGACGAGCAAAAGTGGATGGGTGACTTACGTTTTGTTCATAAGATACGACAGTATTATAAATTTCTTCGAAATTGCCTATACCAGAGCCCAGACAGACGCCCTATCTCGTTAGAATTTCCAGGTAAAACACATATGTATATAAACATACAGTCTCAGCGCACTGCTCCGGCGATGTCGGCCTCCAGGCGGCATCGTCGAGTGCTTCGTGGGTCGCCCCCATGGCATACTGGGCAAACAGCGCCATTTTGCG
This sequence comes from Talaromyces sp. DC2, assembly GCA_039119965.1. Taxonomy (NCBI): domain Eukaryota; kingdom Fungi; phylum Ascomycota; class Eurotiomycetes; order Eurotiales; family Trichocomaceae; genus Talaromyces; species Talaromyces sp. DC2. Next base: position 144,216 of record JBCLNQ010000001.1, on the reverse strand, counting down.
CTCTTCCTATAACACAATTAGTTCTTCATTCGATATACTAAAAAAAACGGAGGAGTACATCACGGGTCAACCAGTCCGAAGCCGTCCAGCCGCCATCCTTGCGCGCACCAGCCGGCACCACAGCAGCAACCTGCGCTGGGATGTCTGCGAAACGGGGATGGCGATGCGATATGTTGACGATGCCGCAGTGGCCGTCGAGCAGACGGGACCATGTGCGACGGATGCCTTGATCTATCAGCGATGCACATTATACATGGTATGTGCGTTGTATGGGGATGTACCAACACCAAGAGGCGTCACCGCGCCCAACCCAGTAACAACCACCCTCCGCATGGCATTCTTGAGGGAAGATTCTCCAAGTCCTTCTGTTTCGAGAATAGCGAGAAGCAAATCCAATGGGCAGAGTGTAGTGAGTTGATAAGAAAGAATCGCGGCGTGGCAATTGGCCAGCAAGTCAAAGGATCGCACGAGTCAAGCAGCGATGGTCGAGAAGGGAAAGTCAAAGCGATGAATTCTGCCGGGCGGGCATCCTTCTATAGTAATAGTATGTAGAACAGGGAATTGAGGTCACCCCGCACAGTGACGAGTGGGATTGTCATGTGCTTCAATTGGTATTAATAATAGTATTCACTATCTAGCTAACAATACTAAATAATCGTCTTGTTTATTCTGTTATCTGGTAGAATTGCAGAGAAATCCTCGAGGCCAAGAGCAAGCGGGGAATCCGGATCGGGAAAGTCGATGCACATATATATACCCAGAGACTCTATATAAATCCTTTTCTTCTCTTCTTCCTCTTTTTTTCTCATCCAAATAAAATCCAGACAAAATGCCCCCCCTCAAGGCACTCCTACTGGCCCTGCTCTCTGCCAGCAGCGTGCTGGGCCACGCGCACCACCATCACGACGATGACGAAATTGTGCCGGAAGACAAGCGCGCCGAACTGTTGATGAAATGGGAGCAAGAAGTATATTATATTCCCTAGCATTCAAATATAACTACGTTTCCATAACTAATTCCTCCAGTGGAGCTTCTCCGGCATATCAACATTCGCTCACATGAAGCCAGTCAAATGCCTGCTCGAGCCAGACGAGCTGTACGACATTGCTATCATCGGCGCCCCGTTTGATACGGCTGTCAGCTATAGACCTGGTACGTCACAGCATCTACATTCCTTCAAATAAAAAACAACCTCGTTTTACTGACATTTAAAAGGCGCTCGCTTCGGCCCTCGCGCCATCCGCGCCGCCAGCGCCCGCCAACTGCCCGGCACCAGCTTCAACGCACGCGCCGGTATAAACCCATACCTGTCGTGGGCGACGCTGCGTGATTGCGGGGATATCCCGATTACGCCGTTTGACAATGCGCTTGCCGAGAGGCAGATGTATGAAGCTTTCCTAGAACTCGGCACACGGCCAGCAAAAAGCCTCCCTTCTACCAAAAGTATCGGAAGTGGGAAACCAAAACTGGTCACGCTGGGCGGCGACCACAGCGTCGCTTTACCTGCACTGCGCGCGCTCTACCAGATTTACAAAAAGCCCATTACGGTGCTGCATTTCGACGCGCACCTCGATACCTGGAACCCCGTGCGGTATGCGTCGTACTGGCTCTCCGAGCAGTCGCGCTTCAACCACGGCAGTTTCTTCCACATTGCCAGCAGCGAGGGGCTCATCTGCAACAGCACCTCTGCGCACGCGGGGCTGCGCACTCGCCTGACGGGGGCCGATGACAGCGATTACACGGCACCTGGAACGCCCGAGCAAGGGTTTATGCGCATCCACGCCGACGACATTGACGACATGGGGCCCGCGGGCGTGATAGACGCGATTATTGACCGCATCGGCCTTGACCCGGCCCAGCCGGTCTATCTTTCCGTCGATATTGACGTGCTGGATCCGGGGACCGCGCCGGGCACGGGCACGCCCGAGCCAGGCGGGTGGACGACGCGCGAGATGATTCGCATCTTGCGCGGGATTGAGCGGCTGAATCTGGTTGGTGCGGATATTGTCGAGGTGAGTCCCAGTTATGATAATGTGGGCGAGACGACGGCATTGGCGGCGGCGCAGGTGGCGTTTGAGATTATTACGAGTATGGTCAAGGCGGGGAGCAGCGACAAGCAGAATTTGGGGTGGTATGGAAAGGAAGAAGGAAAAAAGGGCGGCAAGGATGAACTATAAGGTATAATCACTGCTTGGTGGTCAGGTGTATATAGATATGATGGGTGATGTGTATATGAAACCTCTTATTCATTGACTGGCTTTATCTGTAGTCTGTAGTATTCAGCTGACCGTCGACATGACACGACACGATACAAAAAGATTGTGTGAAGATGTCTTCGATCAACAGGATATCCCGGTCAAGGGAGAGATCAGGATCAGCATAATATGCTTATTCAGGAAGATACAGCAGAACAAAGAGGTAAGGAGTAAAGACGCCTGCAACTGAGAAGAAAAAACGCCGACAGAAATAAGAAAAGGATCATCCGATAAATGGCTGGAATGTTATAAGCGGGGTCGTGAGAAGGTAGAAGGTGGGTAGAAAGGAACAGGTAGTGTGATAGAAATTCTTATATCGATGGTTTCGAAGAATTTATCCAGAAGAGGTAGCTGTCGATATCTAATGGGGTCAGTCACATAGAGAGAGAAAGAGAGACAGAGAGAGAAGCTGACCGGATGTGATAGCCTACATGATAAGACACGGGCGTCTCTTCTTGGGGGCAGGTTCCAGCGCGGCGACAATAGCCTAGACAGTCAGATCTCAAAACTTGACATCATTCAGAAAAAAAACAAACCTCATCAAAAACATCCTTCAACTTGTACTGCGTCAGCGCAGAGCACTCGACATATTTCACCGCGCCCAAGTCCTTGGCCATACGGTCCCCATCCTCCTTTCGGACCGGCGACATTTTTTGCTTGGCCAACTTCTCGCGCACTGCGGGATCATCGCGCAAATCGGTCTGGGTGCCGACAATCAGACAGGGGACACCCGGGCAGTGGTGGTGCACCTCGGGAAACCACTTTTCCCGCACGTTTTCAAACGACGCGGGCGATGTGACGGAGAAGCAGACCAAGAACACGTCGGTTTGAGGGTATGAGAGCGGGCGCAGACGGTCGTAGTCTTCCTGACCGGCGGTATCGAAGAGGCCGAGTGTGTACGGCTCGTCGCCGATCCTGGGAATCAGTATCAACTTGTGTTCTATTTCTTCCATTTCATCGCGTGAGGGGGTTTCTGAACGTACATGACCGTCACCGCATAGTTGTCAAACACAGTCGGCACGTATTCCGAGGGAAACTTATTTGTCGTATACGAGATCAACAGACATGTTTTGCCGACCGCACCGTCCCCGACAACGACGCATCTGCTCAGATTCGAATCAGCCTGAAGGAATAATCACCGCATCGCCGTCATGGCACATGAGACGAGCATGAGACATGAGATAACGCACTTGATCGTTGCAACAACCATATTTCCCTTAATATTTTTTTTCTGTATATTTCCTTTTCTAGCTTCCTTCTTCGGTATTTTCTTGTCCTGACTGACTGCACGGTCTGGACAGTCTCCTTTTGCCTCTCGGAAAGAACGGAGCGCGACGAGACGACGAGGGGTTCAGAAAATAAAATCCCTTTTCAGAAACTCGAAAAAGCGATAAAAAATTGGAATTTGCAAGAACACTATCCCCAGTCCTTTGTTTCGTTGTTGAGCGGATGAAAAAATGGCGTCAGAGGAGAGGGGGAGACGGCTTTTCGAGGGAGTCTGAGGTCAAGTCAGATAGGGGAGACTCACAGCTACTACTAGTATCGCGGTTTGGTTTGTGGGGTTTCCCGACATGAATGCGGCCTAGTTAGTCGCCGAGGCTGGCTAGTGGTTATGTTTTCTTATTTGCTTTGATTTTTTTTATTTGCATTTATTTTTATTTTTAATATATATATCTATATCTATAGATTTTGCTGTTTTTCTTCTATTTTTGTTTCTTTTTATTTTGTTGGATATGCACAATACAAGAACAGAACCAGGGGAGCTGCACGTCAGCTGCACTGTCTTGCTAGCTTCAATGTTATCGTGCAATTTTTGGTGTGAATTAGTGACTTTAACTTTAGTGGTAATGGACTTGACTAGTAGTAAGTGTTTGATATCTGTCAGAGAATATTTACGAGAGACAAAGAACATTGCAACATTGAAGTGAGTTGCTTGTCAAGACGAAATTCAACACATTTTGGCTGCATTCCTCACATACGCACTGCAAAATTATTAATTAGTTTCCCATCAGACAGAAATAAAAAAAAAAAAAAAAGAAAACGTCAAAGTTGAGAGTACAGGCAACATCGGTGGACCTTGAGAGAAGAGACGACATTTAATTTTAATTGAGTGGGGGGGACTTGGGCCGAGACTTCATTCAATGTGCGGCAAAAGTCTTATTGTTTCCATATTCAAATGCTAAATATCGAATATCTACTATTTGACAACTATTTTTAATTGATATATACACACACCAGTTGCCCTCAAATAACAACAACTTGATCTAAAGTTTCAAAATATAAAAATTACTATTCAATGCAACTTTACGAGTCGGCAGGTGGCAGGTGGCAGCAGCTGCCCCTGGCACCTTCCTTTTTCTGCACGTTCATCCTATCATCCTCTTTTCCTTTCCCGCGCTCACCGCCCTGCCCTACTGCCCCGCCTTCCGTCTCTTTCCAAGCACGTGACACGCCAGAACACAACCACCATCACTGCAACCATTATTACAGAGATTTATTATTTGACTCGCCTGATGAATTCATTAAAAGAAAACCCCAGCCTTTGGTCTTTTGTTTTTAACAAGTCCAAAGTGGAGCTTTGGAAGAGACGAGATGATTCAGACGCTGTTGTGGTGGGCATGTGACCTGATTCCAAACTCAGCTACGAATCTTCAAATTGATATCTACACACACAAAGAATTCATCAAGTACAAGTATTCACAGATATTTCAATGTTGATAATCTTTTCATTCAATGATGATGATAATTTTTTATGTACATGCCGTACACCAATTGACCCAAACAGGATGACCAAGTATGCACCGCTCAACAGTTACATACATAGTGCAGTGATGCAGTACCCATAGGTATATATATATAGTAAGGATGATATAAAACGATATGTAAAAATGCGTCGTCAGTCATAACCCAAAAAATCCCAATCTATCCAATCCAATCCAATCTATTATTCTTCATGCTCATGCTCATGCTCCAGCAAAGCTTGGCCCGGAGAAGCGTCACGCTGCTCAGACTGGCGGCGGTGTTTTCGGGTGCCCATCTATCCCCTTGTTTAGTATACATACTCCTTTGTCAATGGAAAGTCATTGAAGAAATACCTGGTCCAGATGATAATTCTTCATCATCAAACTCAGTGGAATCACCGGCAGCGCCACCAGAATCGCCAAGCACACCAGATTGTTCATCGTCTCCTGGTACGCGCGGTTAATGGCGATGCGCGTGGCCGAGCCCATCGGGTACGAGCGTGCTTTTGTCAGCTTGCCAAAGATCTCGGCGGCGTCGGCCTGCGACTCTGCCGGAAGGTAAAGGGCGAGGCGTTTGGGGATCTGGTGAGTCCAGACAGCTCCCGACACAGCTGCGCCGACGGCGCCGCCCATTTCGAGGGCCGTCAGAAACATGGCTGTTGCGCCGGCGACTTCTTGGTGGTGTGCCGAAGCTTGTACGCCTAGTTGCACTGGCACGTTGATCAGACCGCCGCCAACTCCGACCAGAACCTGCGTGCCTAGAATTTGTATGGTGGAGCTGCCTTCTTGTCGGTATAGCAGCATCGCTACGAGCCCGCTGATGTAGATGAGGGCCCCGATGACAACATAAACTCGATAGCGGCAGGTGTACTTGATAAATAGCGAAACCCCAAACGCGGCAATGGTCGAGGTGAAAGAAAATGTCTGTGTAACGCGCCCTGCTGCAGCCACCTCGTAGTCCTGCACAACCTGCAAGTAGGAATAAAAGTACGGTTGCACGGAGAAATAAAACGCCACTATAAGACATAAGCGACCACACTTTGATAATTCGGGCTAATATTTCACTTACTGAAATAGAAAAACGCCAGCGCACAGCCAGCCAGCGCAGTGCGTTCGGTCAGCAAATGCAAGGAAAGCAAGGGCTTGGGTGCGAGCCGCCGCGAAGACTCCCACACCGGAAACAATACCAGACAAATGCAGCCAATCGACATCATGGCCACGATGCCATCGTTGTGCCAGCCATCGGGCGAGTTGGCCGCCAAAGTCAGAGGGATTAGTAGTAAAGAAACCGCCGCCGAGAGAAGAATCAGCCCAAACATATCCAGCTCCATCAGAGTAGAGTGCAAGACATCCAAAAGCTTGCGCCGTTTCGGAGTTTTCCTCCGGATCAAGCGCAGTCTCTTGGCCTTGCGCTGGTTGAACAGCAGCGACAAGGCGAGCGGCAGAAAGGTTGCTGGAAGAATAATCGCCCACATGCCGTATCCCCATCGCCACGAGGCGTGTTGAAGCACGGCATCCGCAATCATCGGGCCGATCCAGACAGTCACCAAAAAGGGCAGTTCGGGCAGAAGAGCAAACAAAGCGCGGTTCAAGAGATCGCTACTGTCAGCAATAAAAACCTGCTGCAGAATCTGGAGGCCGGTCGATCCAGCCGAGTAGAAAATCTGGGCCGAAGCGTACGTCTCGACATTGTTTGAAGCGGCCATCTGGATATAGCCGAGCACATAGATCATGATGCTAATACAAAAAGCCTCGAAGCGGCCAAAGACGTCGGCAACCTTGGCCATGGGGGGTTTGATCACGGCTGTCCGGTCAGCAAACTGATTCCTTCGGACAATCATTTGTTTCGGGCTCACCATTGACGACGTTTTGCACGACCAAGACGGTCGAGATTAGAGAGTGCTTGCTGAATGCGCTGGTGGCATAGACGGCGAGCGAGGACACGGTCTGGCCCTCGAGCGAGGTACAAAAGGCCATGAGGAAGATACTAGTAGCCACTATCAGCACAACGCGACAAAATATTTATATATAAAAAAAATAACCCACCCCAGATAGGCTATCGCCAAGGACCGGCTGGTCCAGGTCAGGTTGATGGCCTCGATCTTGTGCACGCCATCCTGCACGTCGGGCTCGTCGGGAGCGTAATCGTCGGGCTCATCCGGCTCGTAGACCGAGTGAGGGTATAGCAGGCGGTCGCTTTCTCTGTCGGCGAGGTGGCGGTCGGCCGGCATGGTGCCGTACGATCGGGGGTTCGTCGAGGAGGTCGCAGAGGGGTCGGGCGAGGCGTCCAAGGTCATGCCGGCGAGAGACTCAGAGAGGGACTCGAACGTGGACTCGGAGATGGTGGCGAGCCCGCAGAGAGAAGCGGTCGTGGCTGATGCATTGACTGTACGCAATTCACCGAGTGTCAAGATCGAGAGACGAAGGAAGAGATCGAAAATGGACGTAGAGGACGGTGTGTGAGCGCACGAAGTGGGCTCAGGCAGGTCAGGGCAGGAGCCTGCAGGAGCCTGCTGGAGCCTGCTGGACTGGACTGCAAGCGGCTAACGCGCCTCGAGAGATCAGCTGCTGCAAGAGACTGGATACTCGTAGTGAACTAGTAAGCAGGAGTTACTAGTTACCACGCAGTCAGACCGCTCCAGCGCAGGCAAGAACAAGAAAGAGAAGAGAAGAGAAGAGAAAAGTGAGAGAGATGCGGAGCTTATCTGATGGATCGTGACCGCGATCGCAATCAGATAAGATGCGGACGTCACTGGATCACTTGACCCTCAATGATCCTTGAAGCGGTCGCACCCGACTCGATGTGGAGGCCAGTGTCTTTTTGACTCGTTGCACTTTGCACGACTTGATTTTGTGACGACAATAATATTAAGAAGGCATGCATTTCCTGGAAGCGGCCTATGCGCGAGAACTAGCGGTCACTGCGCAGATGAGTCATTTTTACTCCGTATGAAATACAAGTAAATCGGAAGTGATTCTACAAAAATTAATGCAAATAATACTAAATAGAAATAAAATTAGAAATCTACTGTACGCAGTATAGTATTTATCAATCATGCCAACACAACTCCGCCGGCGCATTTAAAATAATTAAATAATAATAAGTAACTCAGTAACAATCGCTACTCGACCACCACCAAATGCCGGAAATCAACCACCAGATCCCCGCGCTCGGCCGACGGCTTCGCCGCAAACGCGCCGATCCAACACTGGGCTGTGTCGTTGTCCTCAAACGCCCAGGTCACCTCGCGCAACGGCACGCGCTCGACACCCTCGATCAGGTACACCCACAGCGAGCCATCGTGCTCGCGCGCCATCTCGATGGTGGCTGCGTTGCCGCCCGAGGGGACGGGCGCCAGGCTCCAGTCGGCCCAGCGGTCTTTGGCGACGACGCTGAGATGCGGTTTGGCTGCGGTGAACTCGATGCCGGCTTTGATCCATTTCTGGCGAGTGGTTGTTGGGTTGATGACCAAGATCAACCCGCCCTGGTCGTACAGCTGGGTCCACGGCCCGACTATCGACACGCGCGCTCGCTGGAACGAGCGCAGTGGCATGGGCTTGTACAGAATCGGCGCGTTGAAGCTGTGCGTGGCCGGCGGTTTCTCCCACACGTCGGTCGACGGGCTGGCCGTGATGGAGAAGCTGATGCTCAGCTCGCTGGCCGAGGGCACTGGCTGCGACGAGTGCGCAAAGAAGAACATTGTACGGAGTATCTGCTTGTAGTATGTTGCGATGAAAAAAATAGGATTCTCAGGCGCCCTCGCCGTATTTATCTATATCTACGGCGTTCTGCCCGACCACATGCGCTTGCCAGTCTCCGTCTTTGTCTTCACATTCATCGCACCAGATCGCTGCAATTTTTGAATGCGGGGTATCTTGGAACCGAGCAGCAACCAGGTCGCGTGCCAATCAGGCCATGTGCGAGAATTGGAGCTGTTGACATGTGGGCGAAGAAGATGTTCCGGAAGCCATTCCGACGAGGACAGACAAAATGACGCAGCAGAGCAGACACGGAGACGGAATCGGACAGCGCAACACACACAGCCTCCCTCGCCGAGAATATTCCTCACACAACACTGGCTAAGGATTCCTTGGGGGCCGGCCAGACAGACAAAAAAGACTGAGGCTGAAGAGAAGACCAAGAAAAAGACCAACAAGACCAACAAAACCAACAACGCTAAACCGGGAATGGGAGAAACTGTTATATCACGTGACTGAGCTTAACTGGCGCCAAGCCGCTAGTCCCCATCCGGGCGAACTGGGCAGCGCGTGCCCCTACCGGCGAGCCGTGATTGGCTGCGGTCACGATCGGCAGCTAGGGCGAGGCTAAGCGGCCCCCTTTTTAGCCCCTGTTAGCCCGTTTTGGGCCGAGTTTGCCCTGAATGTGCTATTTTGGTCGTCAACAACTAACCGCAGTTCGAGAACGCGGTTGCCTGTCTGCTCCTGATAGGCAGCGCGCCCCAACTACGGCGTTATGGCTGCAAACTTTCCATGCTGATCACTCCACAGCACGGAGTACGGAGTACGGAGTGCTCAGGGCGGAGCAGTAGTATAACTACAATGGAGCTGCCTAGAGTCCTGAAACATTGATTATTTACTACGTCCTGTCCTCCCAGCTCCTGTTTCCCAAGACATGTGTGCCAGCCATGTCCGACTACAGCGAGTCTCGCTCTCGCGAAAGCGAAATCTTCGACATTGACGACCGCGCTGCTGCGCTGTACAGACCCAACTTTCTCTTCCCCCGGCGTTCGCGCTTCTATATTTCCCTCCGCTCGCTGCGCCGCATCGCTCACGTGCTGGTTTTGGTGCTTGTTGCCATCATCGCCCTCACCTTCCTCTTGTTCCCTTCCTACACGCACCGTCCCGCCCACTACCACGCCCTGCAGCGCGATATTGCTCGCTCACAGCAGCCGGGCCGGGGCAACCCTCGCAATGAAAAGGTCTTCATTGCCACGAATCTCTACGACAAGGGCGGCCACCTGGCCCGTGGCCGATGGGGTCAGAACCTGCTGGAGCTGATTGACCTGCTGGGCTACGAAAACACCTACGTGAGCATCTACGAAAACGACGCCGAGGACGAAGCCGAGCACGCCCTCGCCGAGCTGGACGCTCAGATCTCGTGCAACAAATCCGTGGTCTTTGAACCGCACTATGACTTTTCGCACTCGGAGAACGTGACTCTGCCGGACGGTTCTGTGCGGCTTCGACGCGTGCCGTACCTGGCCGACCTCCGCAATCGAGCCCTGGAGCCGCTGGTAGCCCAAAACCGTGCAGGAGTCGAGTTTGACAAGATTTTTTTCCTCAACGACGTCTACTTTGACCCCGTCGACGCCGTGCAGCTGCTCTTCTCGACCAATGCCGATGAAAACGGGGTGTCGAATTATCGCGCCGCCTGCGCCGTCGATTTTGGGAAACTGATCAAGTTTTACGACTCGTTTGCTGTGCGAGATCTCCACGGCTACCCCATTGGGGTCCCGTTTTATCCCTGGTTTGTCTCGGCGGGGGCGGCGACCAGTCGCAAGGATGTGCTGGACCAGAAAGACGCTGTACGCGTGCGCAGCTGCTGGGGTGGTATTGTCGCCTTTGACGCAAAGTACTTTCAGGCCAGCAACCAAGAAAACAAAAAACATCGAGAAACACTTACAGACCGGCGGAAACAATATGACCAAAAACCGACAGAGCCTGTTCGCTTCCGCGCTATCTCCGATACCTTTTGGGAAGCATCGGAAAGCTGCCTGATCCATGCAGACCTGCAAGACCCTTACACGGACATTGACGAGGTGGTCGACACGGGCATTTATATGAACCCGTACATCCGGGTATCCTACGAATACCGGCCCTTCACCTGGCTCGGTGTTGTGCGCCGCTTTGAGCGCCTTTTTGCCTGGCCCAACTACATCGCCAACGCGGTGTCCCGACACCCAGCCTACAACTCGCGCCGGACAAACATTGCCGGCGAGATGGTCGAGCAGCGCGTGTGGCAAAATGACGCAAACTATACCGAAGGGGGTTATTGGAAGGATGAGACCAGAGTTGCTTCGGCGGGAGGGTTCTGTGCGCGGAGAGATTTGTTTGTGCTGATTCCTGTCACGGATCGGCAGGATCCCGATGATGATGGCTGGAGGCCGGTGAAGGTGCCCAAGGATCCGGATTCCAAAGACTGGATTCCGTAGACTTGGGAATTGCCAAGTTTTCTCTTCATGTAGATATAGACCACTACGATGACGACTACACGATTTAATAGCATATTAGCATTTTAGCATGTATTAGCATCTCAATTCAAATAGTATTTAACACAAGCTTCATATCTTTATCACACTTATCAATATCAGTTCATGATGTCCATGGTAGTTGGCAATATTTAAAATCGGGACAGCCCTAACCTCGGACCAACCAGGACTAGCGCTTGCAGACGCCCATCTTAAGTGAATGACATCAATTGATTCTTGGCATTACTCGTTTATATTAGTTTTATATTGTTATTATAGATTGACGTAAAAAGAGCTTTTTTCCCGCGTAATAGTGCGATTTTCTAGGCAAATCAACCAAATATTCCGCACATTCTGGGAGGAAATCTGCCTTGTATTCGCAGATGATCTGTTTGATGAATGTAGTTAAATACAAATAGCTGTATCGTCTTGACCACTGGTGTATTGGAAACAGCTTCAACTGGAGCTGATAGAATTGAGAAGGGAAAAAAAAATCAATGTAATGCACAAGATTATGCAACTTGTGGGCCTCTAGGAGATCCCTTTCTATGCAGACTTCATTTCCCTCGGCAGGCGTTCTCTCTGGACAATCATGGACTATTTGACCTCAGTTCTGTTTCTTCGAATTAGGCTTGGCGTCGTTCTTATTGACACCGCAAGCTCCTTGTGCCATATCTTGCAATTGCTGCTGATGCTGCTGTATCATGCGCTGCATCAATTCCAGCTGTTGCTGCATTAAAAGCTGCAATTCTTGGTGCTGGAGTTCTATTCCTTGCACAGACTGTCGTTGCATTGGAGGGGGCCCGTCTGCGAGCTGATTCTGTTGTTGGTCTTGGTGTTGCTGCTGAGTAGTACCAGAGACAGCTGCAGCTTGGCTACCTTCTCGCCGGCCATTTCTTTCTCTATTCTGCACCTAATGTATTATTCCGTATTAGTTCTCGCCCATAAAAAGGAAGACGTGAGTACACCCATAGAAGAAAACTTACAGGAGCAGAGCACTCAGCGGCGCGGTGGCCTCTTTTCTGGCAATTGTCGCATCTTACACGCTGAAAGGAAATTATTAGCACTTATAATTCCACGTGGAGTTTCCCTGAAAAAATGAATGGATCTTTTACTTTTCTGATGCGGTATCGTTTTGTATGGCCTCCTCCTCTGCCGCCTCTTCCCCCTCTGCCTCCGCGTCCAGGATCTCCGCCAGCGCCGGCACTGCTCATCGTGACTACGTTGTTGTTAGAGCTTTCCATTGTGAGACGATGATAGGACACGGGGATGGGATGAGGTTTGTTGTAATTGATGTTAGCGTTGCTGTTGAAGTTGCTGTCGCTGATATGCGGTGAAAGAAGAGAGGAGAAATCTGAGAGAGAAGAAGAAGAAGAAGAAGAGAGGGGAAGAGCGAGACCAGGTGGCTTGCTCCTGACTTCGTTTTTTCCATACTAGGCAATTTATGGGCCCCCAGGACCCCTCGTACAGTATAAACAAAGAAAGTCCTCCATGCTGTCCGCAAGGCTGAAGGCGCCGCAGTTTTTTGAGGTAGTATGATAATCTTGCCCAATAGTCAAAATTTGAGGTGGTGTATCAATATCAGTATCCAGGGGCTTCTAGCCTTGACATGCTGTTGTAAATGCTGCTGTGCTGTATGTAGATGCCTCAAAATAGACCAAGTACGTACTTGATTTATGGGATGCCTGATATCCAAGGCAACTGGTTCACCTCGCAGGTGACCCAAGAAATGATGCCGACGCCGTCACCTGGCCAGGCAGCCCTACGTCTTTTCTCTCTTTGCAGACTTATCAACTACACAAAATCAAAATGACTAACCTTCATACTGGCAGTCCGCGCCAGGCTCGAGGCTCTGGTAAATACTGTCGCCGAGATCGAAGACAATCGTCCCAACGACCACGTCCTCTCTGATCAGTTTCTGCAATACAACCACATACATGTCATTGCCCATGATTTCGAAAGCAACTGGTAGTGAAACTAATTATTCACCGCCGATTCTTTTCAAGCCGCGCTCTTTGAGCTTTGAAAAAACTGCGGCTGTGGAACAGGACTGAAAAAGGAAGGTGGCCTTGACATAGTCATGAAAAGTCACTACCTGGTCCCAGGGCCATAAGTAGCTTCTTTGTCTAGCTCGTGCGATGGTTCGAAAGGGAAAAAGTACTTGTCCTTGACGAAGCGACTAGCGGGTCTGTATATTTCGATCTGTGGCACAATTTCTGGGGAATTGAAGCTAATAAATAAAGTTCCTCAGTGTCGACAACGAAACCGAAGATATCATGCAGGGAATCATCAACATCGAGTTTTCGACACACACCATCTTGGCGGTTGTACATTGGCTAAGGTTTGTCAATCATTACGACCCGTGTTGCTCTCTTGGACTGTGGTTCCATGGTTGAATTCGATTCGCCCGAGGCACTGCTAATCTCCGAGGATTCATGTTATAAGAGACTTTATGATTCCGGGAAAGTATGAATCAGGGGGCTATCAGTTGATGTTAACTAAAGAGCTTGATTTTCGGCCGTAAATAGGGGATCAGACCCGCAGTATATAGTCCCCAAGCACTTCTAGAAGCCCGATCTCTTTAGACGCAAATGTTCTTCAATATTTCCAGCGTTCCACCTGATTAAATTTACAAAAGTCCTAAAATTGGAACAAGGACGAATGCTGACATCAGGGTCTGGCTTGTAACAGCAATTCCGGTTCGTGAGAGAAACCATTCTGAACAATGTGACCTTCACCACCACTGTCTGTAACTAAAAATAGTAGATTTAGCGATATCCCGAGTTCAAAGGCCTATATGCGGGCTCAGAATTATAGTATAATATCAAGCAATCATTAGCACTGTCTTATCCATTTAGCACAAAATGCTTGGTGTTGGGTTTCATTCCATGTCGGGGTATATGCCTAAGTTCTGCTAGGTTTTCGTTGTTACGGCCGTTGTATCCTCTTCAGCCCTGCGCCTACAAGATTATACTGGACCCTTTTTTTTGAATGCAGCGCAGCATGAATCTCATTTGGGAGCGGCGGCTCTGCGGGTTGTCATCACTTATAATCCAGCTTGTAGTTGGGGCCGCGGGATTGCGGGATGGACTTAACCTCTTATGGACGCAAAGGTGATCATACATCCCGCAAGGCAGCTGATATTAGAGATAGAGCTGGAAACTAATTAATTAGATGACAAGATGGGTTCAGGTCCGATTTATTATTAGGAGGTAGTTAGGTCGAATCGCTTGCTGAATGGGGGTTTGTTTAGTCCGTCCGGAAGCATACAGGTCTGAGACAGGCATCCCTTCTGTGAATATTATTGGCTCTTTGGAAACAAATTCCACTGGATATGTTAGTTACACATAATCTAGTAGTACGACTGGTTCAATAGAAACAGAATAAGTGTATGCCGCTGAATAAAACATCAGACCCTTGCTGGTTAGCCCCCAACCTGTAACTTCATCTGAGAAGATCATTTGCAGCCCGGTAAACCCCCAGCTAAGTCTATACGTAGTAACACTCACTTGAACTGTGCTAATGGTAGTAGCTTGACCGTACTGAGAAAGAGCCATGCTTTATTCGGGGAAGCTTAACTGCAGTGTAACAATCAGCAGACCTGTGAAGGAGTATATAACAGGAGATACACCCAGCTCAAATCCACGATATACTGTTTCTTGATTCAAGAATCACAGGTGTTGTATGTTCTCCTAAGAGCACTTTACTCAACATGTTCTCACGAGCAAGCCTCAGCGCCTTTGCACTCGGCCTTGCTCTCGCAGGGCCTGCCAATGCTGTCGAGGGACCCTGTGATATTTATGCCGCTGGCGGTACGCCCTGCATTGCAGCACACAGTACCGATCGCACTTTGGTCGATGGCTTTACCGACGCTCTGTACAAGATAGTCCGTGGCTCCGACGGTGCCTACGAGTACATCAAGCCGCTACCCAACGGTGTTGCCAATGTCTCCATCCAAGAAGCGTTCTGCCAAGGCACAACCTGCCTAATCAACAAAATCTATGACCAATCTGGCAATAACAACCATCTCTACCAGGCCCCGAAGGGACAGGCTGCAGCCGGCCCAGAAGAAGGTGGACATGATTCTCTAGCAAGCGCTATCGGTGCCCCAGTCTATGTGAATGGCAGCAAGGCATATGGTGTTTTTATTCCCCCTTCTACGGGCTATCGCAACAACAAGGTCAAAAACTCTGTTACAGGCGATGATCCCGAGGGCATGTATGCAATCTTTGACGGCACTCACTACAACGACCGCTGTTGTTTCGATTATGGAAATGCCGAGACAAACAGCAAGGATTCTGGAGATGGTCATATGGAAGCCATCTACTTTGGAAACAACACACACGGGGGCACTGGTGATGGACCTTGGATTCTGGGGGATCTCGAGAGTGGCTTGATCCCTGGCGGCTCCCGGCACAAAAATGAAGACAATCACAGCCTCAAGTACCGCTTCGTGACTGCGGTTCTCAAGGGCAACAAGGACAATTACTGGGCTCTCCGTGGCGGAGATGCTACAAATGGCTCACTTACGACAATGTACAATGGCACGCGCGCAACCGGTTATACCACCATGAAAAAGGAGGGTGGAATTATTCTCGGGATTGGTGGTGATAATAGCGACAGAGCCCAGGGAACCTTCTACGAGGGCGTTATGACCAAGGGATACCCATCTGACGAGACCGAAGACGCAGTGCAGAAGAATATTGTTGCTGCTCAATACCGTCCTGCAGGTCTTGTTGATGAATCCTTTCCAAAGGCGTTCGCTAAGAACTCAACCATCTCCCTACGCGCGACAACACCGTGCTGCACAAACTGGTACATCTCCCATTCTGGTTCTACTGTCAAGACGGAGCTTGTTCCCTCGTCTAGCAGCGACGACGTTAAGAAGGCGGCCAGCTGGACTATTCGCACGGGCTTGGGCAACGACGCCTGCTACTCATTCGAGTCAGTCGACACCCCTGGAAGCTATATCTATCACTATTCCTACAAACTCCAGGTTGACAAGTACGACGGGAGCAAGCTGTTTGCTGAGAACGCCACGTTTTGCCCTGAGGCTGGCATCAATGGGGATGGCCACTACTCCATGCGGTCCTGGAGCTATCCTGCTCGCTACTGGCGCCATTGGAAAGGAGATGGTTATCTTGCAGGAAATGGCGGTCCTAATGACTTTGATGCCAAAACTTCGTTCAATGATGATGTGAGCTGGGCGGTTACCAAGGGCTTTGCCTAATTTTAAGGTTATATCAAGTGAGGCAGTATATACCTTTTGTTTTATATCACCTATATATATATAGTTGTATTCATTAAATTATAGACAGCGACTAATCTTTTATTTCCTTCTAAATTATGTATACGGTAATTACTTAATTTGTTAACAACAAATCGTCGTCAACTGGTGTTGATAATTGACTGGCAAAGTACTAGCCTAACTTGGTTTTTTACATACTCCAGTCGACACATAAATTATTGCACAAAAGGACTGATTAATCCATTAATGGTTTCTTGGTTAGTAATTTGAATTCTAAGATAAAATAATATAGGTCTTGTTCTTCTCTGTTTGATCGTTTTTCCATTCAAATTTTGATTCTGTCAACTACATATACGCTTGACAGACTACATACGAAAATACATCACCATCAACACTTGAACTGCTATATCGATACACCAGGGGTATCAATCGACTAACAAAAAACCTCTTAATCCTTCATATTATCACTTATATCAACTACAAGTTGACATGTAAATCCAATTCTGCAATACGAACCTACAAGATTAACCCTAACCATCTCCGAATCCAATTTCTTCCGAAGTTGACATTCAACTACGAACTTCTCTTTGTCGGCTTAATGCTCTCTCCGTTAGAAGCTGCCAAAAATTATTTGCTGCTTCTCCACTAAGTGTCAAAGAAAAAAGAAGAAAAAAAAAATACGGAGTAAAAGCCAAGGCATATTCGTCACCTTTGTGACGATCAACCACTTAGAAACTCTAGGATATATTATCCGCCAAAGGCGGCGAGTGTTTTTCTCTCTCTCTCTCTCTCTTTTTTAAAGTCCACCAGCTTTCTCATTTTTGAGAGAATTTAGCAGAGAAACTAGTTCCTTGTATAAGGCAACACTATTAACCAGTATACTCCAAACTAATTACAAGTCAGGCTTCTCGGGGACCTCCGCTTCAAATGATTCCTTTCTTTAGTAGATCGTGATGTGCAAAGCAAACTGAATGCGGAAAACGACTCGTCAACTTTTCGTGCCCACTCAAGATTCCAAGTCTCTGTACGTATTGCATTGCATACGCAGGTCGATCGATCGATAGTCTGGTCTACGCGATTGCAAGGGGAATGACTGAATGCATATGCTATAATGACATTCTCATACCCCCCATTAGTATTGATAAGCCATGAAACGAAATAAAGCATCGCTCTTTGTTTTGAGTATGCATAACCTAGTATTCACAGCCTGTCATACTGGAAAGTATGAATCAATAAAACCTAAATAATTAGCACTACGATGTTGCATGACACGTACATTATTGTATCAAGTGGCAATAATTAAATTTATCCAAAAAAGCGTATCTGACACCAGCGGACACGCGTTCACCCAAACAGACGGCATAATAAGCGAGTATCACTCGACTTGAAAACGTCGGCATGGTTTCGGCCGAAGTGCCAAGCCGAACGCATTTGCCGTATAGTCTGCTAGTTTTCGATAGTTAGGCGAGGGTTATGGAAATTGTCTGTTTCTTTGTATATCCGTAGAATACTACACTGTCCAACGCAGGTCACTCAGTGCCAAAAAAAAAAAAAAACCCTAGAAGCAAGGGCCGCGGCGAACCAAGTAAGCTCACAGGCTGAGCCTTGTGCATCTAGGTATCCCACCCATGCCAGATGGATGCACGACACGATAGCAGTGGCAACTGGTTCACACACGTGGGGAGAGTCTAGGATAAGGACGCTGAGACCTGCAACGGTCGTATAAGCGCGATGGAAGCAAAAATAGCGCATGTCAACGAGAAAGAAAGAGAGAAAGAGGATGGAATAAGGTTCAGCTATGACTTTTTGACGCATCCTCGTGAAGTCGACCCGACTGCCTGCTTGGGTAAGTGTCTTATCTCGCGACGCCAACACTGCGCCGCATCTCATCATTCGCCATGTTTTCCAGATTTATCGACCGCATGATTGTTGGTACCTGATCCCTACACTGCATACCAAAATGGTGGTCTGCAAGGCTGCGACATTCTCGCAACTTGAGATTGGCCCTCTCAATATGCGGCGCTGTCGCTGACGGACGATGTCACGATGCTCCTGTCTTATCGCTGGGATAAATGCTCGGAAATGCACATGTCTGTTACGAGTTTACTGGGCATACCCATGCTCGCGCTCATGTTCTACCACCGAGGTCAGGCCTGGAAACGACGTCCGATCCCTGTACTTACCAGTGTATCGCAACCTACGCCAGCCCGAATACCGTGATCCATGACCCTTCTCCAGTCGGAACTAGGCACTCATTGCGGCGCAGACGAAACACTGAGCGATTAATCTATTATTTCATTTCGTTGGGGGTGCCTTTGCGAATCATCTGTTCGCGTCGGCGGCTATATCTTTTAGCAGCATGCGCCACTAAAAGAATATCGCTCTAAGAGGGGCACAGTGCGTGTGATGATTTCGGGCTGGTGACGTGATAGTCATAGTTCTGAAGATTCGCGCAGCCAAGAGCGCTAGCGTTCGTTACTAGCCAGACATATGCCTCCCTCTTGAGTCTTGACTGCACCTTGACGATCATCCACCATGATGCGCCGCCGTGCTATGTACGTATTTGGAAAAGAAAATGCGGCGCAGAAGTGGCACACCCACACGTTTCGCAGAATCATGTTACGCTGCTCTAGGGCGAGACCCCGACCCCGCAGGCAAGCATCAAATTGCGCGCCTCGAAATTAATTAATTGGCCTGCACGTTGGAACAGAACCAAGGCTGACCTTCTCTGCTCACGATATTCGTACTTCCATGTTGCTCTCCTTGCCGTTGTACCGTTTGCTCGCGAAACATAACCACATTTGGGAACTCTTGGTTACAAAACTTGTCCGTAGTGAGAAACCACTCGAAAACAATTTTGACGACGGAGAGTAGTTAATGACCGTTGCGGTAATTTGCTTTGCGAGGTGGCCTAGCGGGGCCTGCTCCACTTGATCATGATCACATCCCACAAGACTTATTATTAGATGATATGCACAGACCGCGATGTTATGGACAGGGTCTCGGCCGCGCCTAATTAGGCAATGGGTCAATCCGGCGAGCGTGCCGATGGCACTTTTGTATTATTCATCCGCACGTTGTACGAAGTAGATTGACACGCAGTACACACATCGGCAAGTATGCGGTCCGGCGTGATGCACATCAACACAATGAAAATAGACTGAATTCTTGAGAAGACATGGAGTCAATGGCAAATGCTGCTTTTTGTGAGAAAGACACTCTGGTGACAGATGGCCGGCCCTTGGATTTGTGTCCGAAACAACCGGCGTTCCTTTGCCGCCACCCAACATTGCCCCGGCACGATTCATTCCAGAAGATTGAGTATTCTGGCGTAGCACATCAATCCAATTCGCTCGTCGCCCAGAGCCGAAGTCACCTGATTGTTCCATCATGCGGCGTGGCAACGGCGAGAACAAAGAAAATGCATACGAGAGGGAGGGGGAAAACTCTCCGAGTTGGCGGCTAGCGGCTGATGTGTGGGCTAGGGAGAGAAAGTCAGTAGAAACGAGGCAAATCAGGGGGCATAACGAGTCTGACAGCATGACGAACGCCAGGCCCACAGCGAGTCATTGGGTACAAAGCCCGAAAACTTGCCTTGACCGAGATTGCAGTGGCTCGTTGCAGCGCGGCAATCTCAATGCTTAATCCTGGATGATGATAATTATACTTTTGGCTAACGTGTCCTGGCTGTGGGGGGATCAGCATTTGTTCTTTGAAGATGGGCCCGAATTAGGCAGTCAGTACCTCGCACATTGACACTGTCAATCAGTAATAGTCCAGAAAGAATCCGGAATCTTGACGCGATCTGCGCCTGACACATGCCAGCCTATGGCGGACGCGCAAGTACGATGTTGGTTCTCCCTGTCAAGGCGATGGCGCGCCTTTGTCGGGGATAAGCGTAAGCCCGTTCGTTAGTGTTTGGTTGGCTCTTGCTGGTCTGGCCTTGGTGGCAGAGCGCATCTTGATTGATTGTTGTGACCCCGAACTTGTACGGAGGAAGCCTGGAGAGGCAGAAGAGACGGGTTTTCGTCCATAACAGTCACAGTCACGAGGAAGGAGCGCTGAGTGTCGTTGCGTCTTTCGGAAAGAGCCGAGGGGCAGGCGCCTTCCCCATCCGGCAGCCCTCATCGCGTCCGTCTCCTCCCACTTCTTTCATATTGTCCCGCTGTGTTCTCGTACTATCGGGATTATCTCGCTGCTATTGCTATTGCTAGTCCTACTAGTAGTCTAGGACGACGATTATTTTCATCGTCGCGGCTACTGCCGTTTCGGTGGTCTTTGTACGACCATGTTCACGTCAACACCAACATCGTCCGCGCCGCATCTCCCCTAACCGACTGCTACGTCCCCGTCAACCCCCCACACTTGAACGCCCCAAAGTCAACAAGCGCGAGAGAAGAAATGGAAAAAACGGGAAACGGAGGGAAAAAAAAACACTGGTTTTCCGGCCTCTACTTCGTCAGAGCCTCATCACACGGCCGGTGATTGGCTGCTGCCGGAAAAATTATGCGAAGAAGAGGGCCCACCGAAAAGTATGTGCTCCGTCGACTCTGAGTGCTGAGTTCTGACTCGTTGGCTCTCTGACATGATTAGTCTTGACGTTGTGGATCGTAGATCGCGATTTACTGGTCACCCAAGATGGTCATTGCCCGAGGCTATCGGCATCGGCGATAGGAGAGCACAGTCCAGGGATCCACCAGAGTATGTGCCTCTTTCAGTAAGTCACATCGTCTGCTACTTCAAGGTTGTCTAGTCTCCGCTGCCAAACAAAGAGAGTTGTCCTCGCAGACTCGCGCTAACCGGACCTGTTTGGCCTTTAGTCCCGTCTCCAGCCTGTCGCAGGCCGGGAGCGAGGCGGCGCAGACGTTAGGGGTGCTCCGTACGCCTTTGGATCGTGACAGGGACGCAGCGAAAAAAACAGGACTCGTCAAGGAATGAAGACACCGTGGGACGAATGCATCAGCAACCTCTGGCACCACCCACGCCGCCGTGGGCATACTGTCACCACACCAAAAGAGCCTGCAGCTCATTCTCTGCTCCCTGCAGCCATGCAGCGATGTGCTGGCAAATCCTGGCGTTTTTGTCGCGCGGCAGTGCGGCCTCGGGGCTAGCTAACCCCTAGTTCCATCACCGTCATACTGTGGATGCCCCAGGCAGGTGTGCGTATTATTCCTATTCGTCCCACCGTCCCGGCACAACGGTAACCTAAAGTTTGGTGTAACTCGACCGCTGCCCCGTGGCCAATCGACCTGTCCTGCTGATGTTGGTTCTTGGCCGCGCTCGCACCATTCGCTGGTCCCTCCCCTCATGTTTTTCAGTCGGCGCCCCGGCCCTCAGAATGACGAAGACCCAACGTGAAAACGTTTCAATGGATGCATATGGCACTTCTTGGCCCGTCATCATTGCTCTGTGCCGCCTGGCCTTGCCTTGCTTGGATATGACTGAAAGTTGTGACTTGGAGGAACCCCAGAAAGGGGACCCTCGCTCGCTCGCCCGCCCGCGACTCGCGTGTCTGAGGGAAATGGCTTCCCCGGTGTAATTACCGGTTCTGGTGGTGATGGTCTTTCTTTGAAAAGACCGTATAAGGCTCTACGCGGGCATAATCTATTTGGTCCTTCATGAACCATCCGGACGCAGTAGCTGCCGATGTTATGAAGATGGGATCCAGATGCTGTCAAAAAGCTTCAATGAGGGGTGACGCTCTATGGGGCTGGCCCTCCATTTGACAGCAACGCCCGTGCTGGCCTATCTAGAATGGAGACACTCGGCCTGGCCTTTTTTTTTTTTTTTTTTTTTTTTTTTTTTTTTTTTGCGCTGGTGCATCTGCCCGAATATCTGCGCCGCAATCTTGCTGGGCCTATCAGAGCCAGATCGCCCACTTAGTCTCATATACAGGGCACATCGTGTATGCAGGACAGAATGATGCGCCGCAATAAACATCTTGTCCCTTTCTTTGGCCAGGCAATCATATTTCCCCACCCTTCCTAGTCGCCGAGCGAGACACAAGCAGTGAATTCCAATCGATCGCTCCCTTATTTGGCGAGGTCCTGCCATTCCACATTTTAAATAAGCCGGCTTTGTCTTTGTTCGACCACACCAATATCATCGAACCTTATCCTTCTTCCGCCAGGCGCTTATTTGGGCCAACCTAACTCGGGCTTCTTCAACCCTTATTTCTCCGGAAGCCTTGACATTGAAAAAGGACCCTCCTGCTCACCCAGCAAGACCTACGTTCCCCCAAAAAACTCTTTTTCCCAACTGCTTTCGTATACTAGCAGACAGGCTGATTTAAGGCAATCGTGGGGCAAATATCCTTAATCCTTGATCATTTTATACTTTACAAACTCTTAATCTTTGCTTTGCATGTATACATTTTTTCCACCCAAAATATACGGAGATACGAAGACCTTCGATATGCTTGCTCCCAAAACACCAATGTCCATCAGCGCAGTGCTGAATCCACCACAAAAGACAGAGTCTGATGTTCAGCAAACAAATCTTCAATTGTCACTTTGGTATGTAAGGCCCCTCGTTCGGCATCAACGTCTTATGAGCTGACTTGGATGTGTATATAAAGCATGGAGAAGGGCTCTATGAACTATCGTTATGAAAACTTTAATAGTGCCTCGAACACATCGAGTGCCAGGAGGGATCGCCGAAGACCTCCCCGGCCTAAGTACATGGAGGAAGAGATGTACTTCATCTGGTACCATCGCATCGACCTCGAAGAGGACTGGAAAGAATGTGCCGAGGCTTTTAACCGACAGTTTCCCTCTGTCCAAGGTCGCAACGTGCAGGGAATCCAGTGCAAGTTCTACCGCTTCATTAACTCCAAGAGATGTCCCACTGTGCGGGAACAACGACGACTGAAAGACGGCGAGCTTATAACTGGTCGACGCGGGCGCGGAGAGCGGTTGCCCCAATACGGCGTTGTTGAATGGTGCAACATCTGGTACCCCTGGATGAGAGCCGAACATGCTGTCCCTGGGCTTCGATTGGGCCCACAAGCGACTCCTGTTGGACGTTTGGATGACCGGAGAACATCCTACAGCGGGTCGTCCTCTGAAGCAACAACGCCCGAGCCTTACTCACCTGGTTCCTATTCTGACGATACCGAAAGCCAGGGAGAAGAAGCCCACTAGATTCTCTCAGATTTTCCGTGTATGGGCTTCTATTTAGGCGTTGTTGCTTTGCTTTTGCCAGTGAACATCGTCAACTGTTCATCTACCTTGCTTCATATCTATTTGTCATTGTTTACTAAGACTGTATTTGGCTCATGCCAATCATTTTGTGAGGCTATCTGTTCTTTACTTGTTGTTTTTGGGGGAGGCTATCTGTCACTACTGCATTTACTTCTTCATAGCCGGCTCGGTGGTATTCTCGATTCTTCTGCCTTTTTTTGTTTCAACTGCATCCACCTTTGCCTTTGTCTGTTTTTTGGTGCTCTTGTTCGGTGGATATTTGCTTTTGTTGTTCTGTCTTCCTTTTCCTTCTTTTGTCAATTGACTTGGATTGTTTTTGCTCCGCTCGGCTCTGTCCTAATATGTCGGCGGGTTCTTTAATTAGGAAAACAATGAATCAGATTTTTTTTTTTTTTTGCCATATCGATCCCTGGTATATAGTTCTTTGGCGTATCGCTCATCGGCCATTAAATGCAGCGCATAAGCACTGCCTGGCCCTTTGTAACCTCATTGACCACCATTGGTCTTGCAGGCAGTTCTATCTCTCTCTCTCTTATATCTCTTAATATATGATTATATAGAAAAGCAATGTCAAAACTTGTACATGAATAATATTTTATACTTGTATCTTTTATTGGTGCTAAAGCTTACTATTCAAAGTAATAGCCCAACTGGCTGGTACATTGGAGAAATATATACTTAGCTTAGACGTGGAGAAGGACCAAAATTTACTATATTTTTCTATCAATTGATTTGTTGATATTCCCTTAATATATGTGCCATGATAGGATATTTTTCAGTAATTATATTTCCTTTTTCCAAGCGATTTTATATCAATTGATAGAAAGACTCAAAAAGGTAAACAAGTATTCTTGCTAATAAACATAGTTGCTTTTAGGAGACAGTAAACTCGAAACACCAGTTTAAGCAGTAAATTGAAAAACTCCCTCCATCAATACATCTCATCACCCTCCTCATCATCCGAACCCCGATGACGCTGCTCCTCTTCCTGCCGACGATACAGATTCTGCAACCGACGAGCTCGGCCCAGAGTCTTGTCGTCGTCATCATCATCATAACCATTATGATGATAAGCTTGACGCTCGTCTTCAGAGTCATCGTCGTAGTAATTCACATCGAATTCTTCCTCGTCAGAGCCGGCGTGGCGGTATCGGTGGTAGATGGCGGTGGGATCGTCGTGTTCGTCGGCTGAGGAGAGTTCTTCGTCGGGGTAGTCGTTGGCGGGGTGGTCTTCGGCTGTTGGAGAATTGTCAACATATGAATATATATAAAGAGTATTTTTTGCTGTAACAAAAAGGACAACTTACCGTTGGAGTCAACATCTTCACCGTCCCAGTTCTCTTCATCCGAGTCATCGTTTTCCAAGAAATTCTCCCACAGGTCTTCGTCTTCCTCGGTAATGACGACAAGTCCAATATCCTTCCGGGCTGGGTCGATTTCATGAGGCGCCGCCGGGTTCAGAGCGTTTGTGTCTGATAGTGGATCGACGAATCCACCCGTAGAGCGAGGGACGGGGACACGAATATAAGTATCGTAGACGTATCCGTCGTCCATGTCTTCATCTTTTTCTTCTTTGGTAGTGACAGTGTTGTCGGGTTCTTTAGCAACAGGCGGCTTTCGAGGGGTAGGATGCCGGGGCATGTATTTCAATGGCATACGACTAGCACTTGGCTTCACCACCGGAGCTGTCTGCTTGGACGACGGTCCATCCAAACTGAGCCCATCCATCTGATTCTCCTCCGACTCAATATCCAGCATGACTTGCTCAAGATCCCTAGCCAGCCTGTCCAGATGATCATCGTCCTGAATCTCGGCAGCTAAATGCTGCTTGGCCGCCGAGATCGACTGCTTTTGCTGCTCCCTCCATTTCTTCTCGGCCTGATTAACGACGGGCCGTTTCTGTGGGCGAGACGCCGCCGCCGCATCTTCTTCTCGAACCAGCTGCGACTGCACAACCGTGTCGATGACCTGTCCCTTGGCGGCTTTCTTTTCGGCTTTTTCCAAAGTTTCCAGAATAGAAGCGCCTCTGAGCGAGGGCGCTTGTGTTAATTTCTCAACCAGAACTGCCCGAGTTCGCGTGGGTGTACTGCTCTTGGCAACGCCGCTGCCAGTAGCCGTCTTGCGCGGGCTGACGGGCGTGCTGGGTCGAGAGATGTGAAATCGCCGTATCGAAGTCGGAAATGTTGTCGTCGTCGTCGTCGTCTTGCTATCATCTCCCTTGTCTTTCCCAGCTGCTGCTGCTGCCACTGACGATCCATACTCCTCCCGCTGAACCAAATGAATAGGCTCCTTCAACCGCGCCTGCTTGGCTTCTTCCTGCTGCCGCCTCGCCGCCGCCAAAGCACGTTCTTCGCGAAACTCTGCACCTGGCGATGTAGCCCGCACCATAGGCACACCACCAGTGCTGCTTGTTGGTGTTCTGGCTGTTGACGCAGGAACAGAAGCAGACCCCGGAGCCCGCTTTGGGAAAAAGGTCGTGCTGACTGACCTCGGGCTGCGTACGCGACCACCTTGGCCGGGCGTTGACGCGGTGGACGTTGGCGCAGCATTGCCCGCCGCAGCAGCATCAATGTCGCTATTGCTATCCTTGCTGCCGCCGATTTGCACTCTTTGAAAGATAAAATCTGTGAAACGGCGCTTTTTCTGATGCAGCTCAGACTGAATATCTGTGTGAATAGTCAGGGCCCAACTGTTAAGATAAAAATGGCAAGAGCATTGTTTCAATGCTTGATTGATGATATACGTACACAACGTTTCGACGGGTTCTTCCTCGCGCCGCCTCTTGATATGGAACTGCTCTGGTGGGAGAGCCATTGCTGTAGTTCTTATATCTGGGTAAAATTGAAGGCCAATCTATTTTCAATAGTTTATTCGAAATGTGGTCTGCGGCGGGGAGATATATGGAAGTCAGAGAAAGGAATATTTGAACGACTTTGAAGTGGCGTGTAATTGCATGGTTAGCCGACCCACGGGCCTTGCCCGCCAATTACATCGCCGCACTCGAGCAATGCTAATATTTACTCTCACAATAATGAAAATGCTTTACTACTTCGTTTCACTCAAACAAAAAATAATGCAAGATGCGCGCACTGTTCATTGTTTACGGACTTTTTGGCAGCACCAATTCTACCTAACCCTCCCTTTTCCAACTGTCCCTCGCTCAATATAACCAACTCGCGCTGGCTTTCCCATCCTCGCGCAAATGGATACGTTCCATCAAGATTACAAGAGGTAAAAGGCATCACAAACAAGAAAAAAAAAACCAAAAAGGAGAAAAAAAGAAAAAGAGAAAAAAAGAGAAAAAGAGAAAAGAAAGAAAAATGAAGGATTAAAACTCACGAAAGAATAGAACAGAATGGAGCAACCAGTCGAGGGTCTCCAATCAAAAACCTTTCGTAGCCAGCTAGCAATACAGCAGGTGCAGAAGCAGATATTAAGAATGGACTAAGGGGCCATTAGGACATGGAAGCGAAATCATTTGGACAAATGCAGTAAATAGATCGGATACATGAAGCAGAAATATGGCGGGTGAAGAAACGAAGATCGATTAGATGGAATAAATAGATGTTGAATATAAATGCGCCACCATGGATGATGAAATTATAAAAATTATAATTAAATCGGCGGGTTTCACTTCGCCCCAATCTCCTCTTCCGCCCAGCCGGGAAGGGACGATTCGTTCTGAATGGCTAGCCCGAATCCATTGTGGTTCAGACCGCCCAAAGCCGACCCAAAGCTGGAGAAGCTTCCCTGGGGCTGGTGTGACAGTCCAGAGCGGCCGTGGTTTGTTTGGCTGGGAGTCGGCCCAAATGGCTCTTGGGAAAAGGACGGCAGGCTGACAGCACGAGAATGCTGAGCCCGGGGAACGCTGAGGCTGTTGGAAGGGCCGTGGCTGGCTCCTGAGTGTCCATTCGAAACATTAAGGAATCCGTTAGACGGTTTTGATTGGTGCAGAGAAGGCTCTGCAACGCTTCCATTGTTCAACTCATTCGAAGCTGCGCCATTGTAAAGGGTAGCCTGTTGGTTGGCAAGAGCCTGCTGTTGCTGTTGCTGCAGAGTCGCCAAAGTCATAGGGTCTGTCAGGCGACCCTCCTGGTCCTGAGCTTGCTGGGCCGAAACCTGGTTGAGGTACATCGTCAGCGGGTTGCTGCCGCCGGCATTCAAGATCGACGATGGAGAGGAAGCATTTTGAAGAGGATGGCGATTCTGCTGTTGTTGTCCGTTTTGCGACCCTGTAGAGCCTGGAGCAGGCGACAAGGCAGGCCGTGTTGGGCTTGACTGCGAGCCACCCTGGCTAAGACTTTGCTGGAAACCGTTGAGAGGTGAAGCCGAGTGTGGTTCCTCAACACCGTTGCGGCTATTCTGCTGCTGGTTGCCATTGTTGTTCATCTGTCGGGGAGGGTTGCCACATCGATCCTTTCCAAAGTTGATCTTGAAGCGCCTGTATTCCTCACGACCACGCATGCCTTCGATAGCTTTAATCGCATTCGCAATGTTGGTGAAGTTGACAAAGGCGCAGCTCTTCTCTCTCAACGTGTTGACAAGCTCGATTTCACCGTATTCGGAAAAGTCTTGGCGAAGACGTTCTTCGGTCCAACTTTCATCAAGATTGCCAATATACACATTACGAGAAGCTCCGCCGCTGACAGCAAGAGCGATGGCCGGTGGTAAAGCACCAGAATGCTTGCCCCAGCCGATCTTCAGTCTTCGGTTATGAATCATCAGTCCCTGGAGGTTGCTCAAGGCATAGAACGAAGCGGCGGAAGTTGGGTCGATGAATGTGACGAAGCAGATGTGTTTGTCGGGAATGTAGCGAATGTGATGCAAAAGACCACCGCGGACCACGTTGCAAATTTCTTCGATAGTGGTCTCGGGGTGGATGTTACCAAGGTAGATTGTCCGGTTTCCAAGATTGTTAACACCACCGGCAGTTGTCGCAACAGCGGCGGCTGCAACGGATTGTTGGGCGAGGGCGTTCGAAATCAAATCACGGTCTGCACTGTTGAGAACGTGAGCATAGCCGGGAGCAATTCCCAAGTACTGAGCAGCGTTCTGCTGCTGAGTCTTGGAGACGTAGGCACAACGATCCTTGCCGTAGAAAACTCGGCGAGGTGCTTGCCACTTGGGTTCCTGGGGAAGCTGGGCAACTGCTTTGATGGCATTGCTGATAGACAGGAAATGAATAAAACCAATTGCTTTCTCTTTGACGATTTTCACGGCGTCGATGGGACCAAACTTTCCAAGATCTTCGCGTAACTCATCTTCGGTAATATCCTCAGGCAAGCTACCCAAGTAAACGTTTCGAGATGCGCCAGATTGCTGCACTGCGACGGCGACCGAGGTTGGAACCTGAGAAGGCTTACCCCATCCGATCTTGATGTCGTTTCCCTTGATGGCCAACTTCTTAAGAATGGCATCGGAATGAAAGTGGGTGGCAGAACTGCTGTCAAGGAAAGAGATGAAGGCGCAGTTCTTGTCGGGAAGGAGACGAACAGATTCAATTTGTCCGCTTCGGACGTGGTTCAGGATCTCTTCAGCCGTAGTTTCCGCTGGGATGTTTCCAAGGTACACAGTACGGCTAGTACCCGAGATCATACCAGGAACTGCGGCATTGGAAGCACCAAAGGCAGCGTTGCCCATTCCTGGAAAGCCGCCGATGGGCGACTGAGGCCCTCCGAGAAGTTGCGAACCCCCATATCCATCAGCAGATACCAGTCCGGTATACAGCTGCGGAGACAAAGCGTTCTGGTGCGCCTGGGTTGGGCTGCCGAGTTGGTTTTGGGCGCCTTGGTTGTGGCCAGAGTTTGCCTGGGAGAAGCCGCCAAAGTTGGCGAATTGGGGGGAGGCAAAGGCGGACGGGGTGCCTGGCTGGAATGGGCTGCCGAGCAAAAGCTGGGACGGAAGAAGAGGAGTGACGTTCATGTCGAAGCTGGACCCGGGAGCACCAAGGTCGTTGCCGTTCTGACCCGTGGAGCCAGTATTGATAGATGGGATGTTAGCCCGTCGCGAATCGCGATTTCCAAAACTCTGCTGCATCGAAGGATTGTTTGAATTGAAAGCGCCGTGAGAGAAGCCGGTATGATCAGTGTTGAGTGCAGGTAGTTTCGACAGTCCTAAACGCGAATTTTTCGAGTCCGCCGTTTGCATGGAGAGCATATGCGGCGGCAGGACAAGGTTGTCCTGGAGGTTGGATGAGAGGACGGCCGTTTTGACGATTCGAAAAGGTCCGGGATTGAGTATCCCCGGACACGATCAGAGAAACGTGGATGTTAATGGATGCTTTGGTCTTGGGATAGACCAGCCGGTAGGAATGGAGATGAGGATGTAGAACCTGAGGAGAAAAACACCAACTCAATGTTAACTGAACGGATCCTCACTAGCGAACTTCGGGGGGCCGTGGAGAAAGGACAGATTCAACGACGCGGCGACCGGCAAAGGGCTTTTAATACCTGTTGATATACCAGATTTCACTGCCTTTGTATATATATATAGATATATAGATAGATATATGATCGAAATTGATGACGAGTTCACACAATCCAGGGCCAATGGCGAGTGATGTTAGATCTGGCGCGACTCTGAGACCGATGAAAACAAAGTCGAACCGGGCAAATGAGGCCGAGGCAACGAAGGAATTATTATTAACAGCCGATCGTCCGAATAGGCAAAAAAAAGACCGGAGGAGCGAGGGGCGTGAGGGGGACGTGATGGTCGAGGTCAGCGGAGGAAAAGCAAAATGAAGCCAGAAAAAAAGATGAAAGAGTGAAGAAAAGAAAAAAAGACAGGAGGTTTCCCTGAGGGAGATAAAGAGGCTGTAGCGAGCGAGCGTCGATAGTTAGAAAAAGGGAAGAAGAAGAGAAGAAACAATAACAATAATAATAATGAGACGGAGCGAGAAGCACCTGGACAGAGCAAAAAGAACGTGGAGAAGTAAGGAATGGGAGGAAGGTATGCTCTATCCCAAAGCAGAGCGAGCGCGGGAAGGGGGCAGCGCGCGAGCGACCAGGGGCAGCCCGAAAGGGGAGGCGCTAGCCTAGCTTAGTGTTGGCTTGGTATTGCGATTACTGGCTTCAGTCAGTGTGTCAGTTTGTCAGGCTGTCAGCAGCTGAGCAGACTGATTTTGCTTTTGGTCTCTAATTATGAAATTATTTAACCTGGCTTGCTCCTCGCTGCTATCAACATCGATATCAATATCATTTGGTGGATGGTCGACTGCTGTATACTTGAATATTACGTGTCTCCCGGCCGAAGAGCCAGCAGCAAGAATGCACTTGGTGTCGTATTTAGTCAGTTGTTTGAGCTGTTTCAGATATGGTACATTGATGATTTTATTTTCATCTGCAACAATTCTGTCGTCTTCAATAATGTTGGATAAAGCAATGTTGGTTGGAGTATAATACTAATAATACCTACGGACGTACTGTACCAGTGTATTTTAGAAGCAGGGTAACATGTTTATTGGCAACTCCCCTACCAAGCTGTCGGACTGCTGCATAAATAGTAAATTCTATTTTCTCGGCATGTAGATATGAAAGAACTTTTCAATGTTTGAGTGCTGATATTGGCATTGTGACTCCTAAGAATAGGACAACATAATCACGTATTACGTATCATCGGTTTTCACAGCCCACGGCTTAACTTAATTGCCCCCCATCGCGACAAGAAATTATTATGTGGACTTGGTAATAGTTGATACAATAGAAATACTTGCTCGTGTTGAAGCCATTCGATCTTGTCTCAATATTAGATTTTATCGCGTTGTCTACTTCGTAGGTCAGATAATTACAGAGATTCAAGGTACGCCAGGGGTAACGAGGTCTCAAAGGGCTGAAACGGCGGACCACTCACGCGATCACGCTTTGTTTAGCGGCTGGGGAAAAGCGGACCGACTCCACCCGTTCCTCCAATGGGCGCCTACCCCTGGCACTGCAGTGGTTCGTCCGTTGCAAGCACGTAGAATACCGTATGCTGACTATACTGGTACGGTGTTTGGCAGATTTGCATCCAGAGTAGATGTCAAGTCTGCTGCTCAAGGTAAAATTGCTTCCAAAGTTTTGACCTGGGACTGATCACGGATACAGTACGAGTAAAAATACGAAAAAGGGTCCCGCAAATCGGGATTTTCGAAGTTCCTACCTGTGCCTGCCCCACAGCCGGCACCCAATGAACTATCCCGTCGGCCCGGCGAAACGTGGAAGAGGCCGGTCAGCGCCTGCCTATTGGCTACTAGCGGTGGAACTCCTTCCTAAACAAGAATAGTGCTGCATTGTGTCAGGCCCGCCAGTGGTGACGTTGATGGCTGTAAAGCCTGCTGCAGCCGCATGAAGATCGTTCTCTGCCTTGAAGCCTTAAGTTACTAAGTATGGTCATGAAACTCTGTTACATAGTCTGTTACTCTGGACATTCACCCATAATAAGAATTCTTCAGTCTTCTGGCTGTCAGCCAAGTGGAGCGTGCCCCTGACTAGGCCCGTTAGTTGCCGGATCGAAACTTTGAACCTGGATCTGACTATGTAATAAACAATTCGTCCATGCGCGCAACGTGGCCAGAAGAAGAACATCTTATACAGAATAATATAACACGTACTATGACTACTAATGTTGAATAATAATACTCCGTCGCATTGCAGCACCACGTTACATCTGTATCTTTTGTATGGAGTGAAAGGAAGCTCCAAACACTGGTCATTTTGGCCGGCCCGCTCGATGAAACCTTGTGAACTTGTAGCGGACTCCTTCTAGGCTTCCCACTTGCTTATCTAGGATGGTGTCGGCGATCTTTTTTTCCTTTATTTTTTTTTGAAAAAAAAAATATCTTCATTGAATAGTGGTGTCAAGCTTTGTTTGATCTGCAGTCTACGGCGAACGTTTCAGTTAGAAGCATAGTTAGACTAGAGAAATTTTGTTACAATACAGTAGTCGAAAAGTTAAAATTACCAAGTTGGGTAATTCAAAATCCAAGCTAGGTTAAGAGTGTTGACATCACAATTGCAATAATACTGCCATCCAAATCACAACGGTTGATGCAACGCTTGATGATTTTCAAGATGTGAATTCAATCAATCGATCCAAACTTGCAAGGCAAAGATCTGCTGCAAAGTCGGGAACCTGGTCCAATAACGCCCTGTCAATGATATTTTCCTTCTCCATGAGCACCGCCAGATTTTTTATCGTCGAGTCCACCAACTGAGTCCGGATCGGGTCATTCTCCGCCGTTCCATCATAAATTTCCATAACCCTTGCTTTATACGATTTTGCGGGAAAGCGTAGATATGGTTTAAAAAAGGACAGGAAATATCCCTTCGCCTTGTGCTTCAGACCTTCAATCTGAAAGTGGTCTCCTTGGATGTACATGAGAATGTCGAAATGACATATGCTCTGGGCGCCTGCTTTTTCTAAACCCTGATAGAGCGAGCACGTCTTGTGGCCATCATCACATTTGAAACCTGAAGAGCAACACCTGTAGTCGCAGTAACCGCCGAAGCTGTAATCGCCGGCATAGAGATATTCGAGCACGCTTTTGAGTAGAACCGGGTTATGACCATGAAATTCAAAGACCCCTGAACCTTCCTATTATTTCTGTGTTAGTCAGTTCATTCCAAAAAAAAGAGAGAGGAAATGAAAATAAAAGTCAAAGCAAACCTTGAAGCTCCCAGAACATGCACGTCTAAAATAAAGTGAACTTCCACAGACTATGTTCCGATGAGCTGGAAACACCTCGGAGCCACAGATGATCTCCATGTCGCTATACTCTTCGCTTAGGTACAAGCTTTGTCGTTTTTTGTCAGTTTTGCATCTATAGTTGTAGAGAAGCTATGAAAACAAGCATACCTTGCTACGTAATCCCCCATTTTTACCAGCGCGCTGTTATTATCACTGGCCATCGTGTCGACAAGAGGATCAGTTATCCGCACCCCTTTTCTTTGGCCGTGAAGACGTGGTTGATTCCATGGGTACGGTTGCGAGTGTGTTGATGAGGTTGTGGAGAATAGTCTACACATACGTTTTATATTTGCACAACGTGAACCGGATCAAACATTTGAAAACAAAGACACCCGAAGCTGCTGCCTCGTCTGTTCATTGTTGGACTGGTAAGAACAATGTAATTTACCGACAAACGATACAAACATCATGACAAACAGTTCAATGGTTTTGCTAAAACACCACAAATTGTCTACTTAGAGAACACACACCGCGTAATTTTCAAATAGAGAAATCAATTTTATCTTCATTGATTCTGTTCTTCTTTCATAATTGAGGAGACGCTTCTCATTGGCGGGGAGATATACAGTACCAAAAAGAATCATGTGATTGGGCGATAACAGAGATAAGGGGCGTGTTTGTGCCTGAGGCAGCCGCAACGCCGATAAGGATACAGCCCCTCCTTGCAAGCCGAGTGTGGGAAAAAAAAAGCCCCTTCCACACTTTCCCTCCTCCGCCAGTCGCACGTACGTACATCTCAATCCAATTGTGTTTGGTTTCGAGCTGATATCTTTAGAAGGTACTCCGCAGCTTTTGACAGTGCTCTGCCACAGCTGACCGAGACGGGTTCCAGCCGAGATTCTTTGGGTAGCATTGGTCGATTGCAAGTGTGAGTCATCGCCAGATAAAGATAAAAAGTGTGCAGTTTTGGACATATGGAACAATGATTAACATTACAATTGCAGACTCTCGTTAAAATCTAGACACTAGCCGTCATGGCCGCCCCCGAACACAAAATCTACATCGACGAGGATGTTGGCAAGGACGATTCCTCAGCCACGGGCGCCGAAGCTACCCCTTACAAGACTGTCCTGCATGCGATGCTGCAGCATGCGCCGACCACGGAAGGAATCCAATACCTTACGCGCAAATCTGTGACAGGGCCCGTGGAGGATGGCAATGAAGCGTCCCGCCTGGAATGGAAGCCGCTGTCCGCGTCTGGAATGAAGAAGGCACTCAAAAACTACGAGGGAGCCAAGAAGAAAGCTGCCAAGGCCGATGAGCTTGCTATTCGGGAAAAGGCTGAGTGGGAAAAGCGCCAGGCTGTGCTTGAGGAGGCCAAGAAGGTTGTGCTCAAGGAAGACGAGTCTCTGCCCAAGCCGGTGCGCATCCGCCTTAGCGTGACTGACCCGGCCATCGTTAAGCTGCGTGCGCCGGATTCGAGCGAGCCAGGCACTCGGGTTCGCGTGCTGGGGCGTGTTCACCGTCTTCGGTCACAAAAGGATGTCATCTTCCTGACTCTGGCGGATGGATATGGGTTTTTGCAATGTGTCCTGATGGGCGACTTGGTCAAGACGTACGACGCTATGACCTTGACGTTGGAGACGACGATTGCCATTCACGGCGAGATGCGCGCCGTTCCCCCCAAACAACACGCCCCCGACAACCGAGAGCTGCATGCCGATTTTTTCACTATTATCGGCAAGGCTCCCGGCGACAAGGAGACGATCACCAACCGAGTATCAGCCAATGCCGAACCCCAGACTCTGTTCGACAACCGACATCTCGTCCTCCGTGGCGAGACGTCGTCTGCAGTGATGAAAGTGCGCGCCGCGACGCTGCGGGCATTCCGGAAAACATTCGAGGAGACCGAAATGCTCGAGGTGACGCCGCCATCAATGGTGCAGACACAGGTCGAGGGAGGCAGCACGCTGTTCTCGTTCGACTACTACGGCGAGCCGGCGTACCTGACGCAGTCGTCGCAGCTGTACCTGGAGACATGTCTGGCATCACTGGGCGATGTATTTTGCATCTGCCCATCGTTCCGCGCAGAAAAGTCGCTGACGCGGCGGCATCTGTCGGAATACACTCACATCGAAGCCGAACTCGACTTTATCACGTTTGACGACCTGCTGAACCACCTCGAAATCGTTATTTCCAAGGTGATTGACCTGCTGCTCGCGGAGCCGCAGATCGCGCAGTTCATCAAAACTCTCAACCCGGACTTCAAGCCACCGAGCCGACCGTTCAAGCGCATGCGCTACACAGACGCCATCGAATGGCTGCGCGAGCACGAGATCCTCAACGAAGAGGGCAAGCCGCACGAGTTTGGCGACGACATTGCCGAGGCCGCGGAGCGCCGCATGACCGACATCATCAACGAGCCCATTTTCCTGACACACTTCCCCGCCGAGATCAAGGCGTTTTACATGAAAAAGGACGTTTCCGACCTGCGCGTCACCGAGAGCGTGGACGTCCTGATGCCCGGCGTCGGTGAGATTGTAGGCGGAAGCTGCCGTATTGACGACTACGACGAGCTGCTCGCGGCGTATAAGCGTGAGGGAATGGATCCTTCGCCATACTACTGGTACACTGACCAGCGCAAGTACGTTTTCCCCTCCCCCTTTTGGCCCCAAAAGGTACAATGCGAAGCAATTAACAACTACAGGTACGGAACCTCACCCCACGGCGGCTACGGTCTGGGTCTGGAGCGATTCTTGGCCTGGATTTGCGGTCGATACACTGTGCGCGAGTGCTGTTTGTACCCTCGATTCACTGGGCGGTGCACTCCTTGATTTTTCTCCTTTTTTTTGTTTAAAGTTTCTGTGTATCTTTTATCTAGATACCTTTGTTGCATGCATGCAGTCGTTAACTATGACATGGTTCGGCTTTTTATATGTCGTACGTCATATGTTTACTTGGAACGGCATTACCAGTTATTTACAAAAGAAAGAAAGAATTAAAGAATTAACTTGTTGTATTAAATCTCGTAAAGGGATTCATATTCTATATAACTCGCCGCCAAATCTATTTCGTAGGGGACAACAGAGACAAAAAAATTCAATGTGTCTTTTCAACCAGCACGGCAGACACAGCTGCAGCAGGAGCAGACTGGCGATGAGACTTGAGCCACACGCCGCCATCGTGGCAATCAGTCGGCGACGAAGCCAGACTCTCACCAACACCAACACCAGCAGTAGTTTTGGTGGTGGTGGAGGACAGCAACACAGGCGCAGCGATGTGCGGGACGACCAGCTCAACGCCCTTGGTAGCACCTGTATACGACGGGTTGTGGCGCGGCGGCAGCGGGCGTGTTGCGCCAGCAGCAGCAGCATCATACCCAAAGTGATAGTCCATCGGCGAGCCGGAGCTACTGCTGAGCGACGAGGCCATGGTGCTCGGCGTGTTTATGAGCGAGGGCGCAAGACCTGCGAGAGTCGACGACAGGCTAGCAGCCGAGCTGCGATGGGTGGTGGAGCGGCGCAGGCCGGGAGGTCCAAAGTCGGTGTTGTTGTGGAACTGCGAGAGAAAAGTCCAGGCTTCGCTCGACGAGGAGAGCGAGGTGGACGAGGGGTTGCGACGGCTGCGATCAGCCCCAAAATGGGCATGGGGATGGTGTATCACGGGCTTCCATTCGGTGGGGTCAAGATCTGACTTGGCGTCGTGCAGGTCTGAGGGTATCCTGGGCAGGAGAGAAGGTGTGGTAGGTGAGGAAGACCGGGTGGGAGTCAGAGGAGCTACAATGTCTCGCGGCGACATGGGCGGAGAGGACGGAGGGGTGGTGATTGAAGTCATTGTATAGGTGTAGGACGAAGCCGACAGGGGCTTGCACGAGTCTTTGCGACGGCAGCTATATATAGTCAGTATAGGGATCGGATACAACAAGATATAGAGATATATACCTCTCGCTGCAGTACAAAACCGAGTTGCTGGGCACTGTTATCTGCTTTTCACACATGGCACTGCGTACGAATAACATGTCAGCCAAGAATGCCGCTAGAAACAAGCAACTGCAGCATGATGCCGTGGAATGTGACACGGTCTCCATAACCACGAACAACAATGATAAGAAGACACAAAAAAAAAAACATACCAGTACTGCAGGAAGCTGGTTGCCATTTCAGGCTTATCGTCATCGGGCTGGGCAGTCCAATTGGCAGGGCCAGAGCCAGGGCCCAGCAGTTTGCTGACCGACTGGTGCGCGGACTTGCGACGGTGGTGGCTGTGGTTGTGGAGGTTGTGAGAGTGAGTCGCGTGAGTGTGAGGGAGGTGCGCAGAGGCGCTCTTGCGATGGTGGATTGTGGGCCGTTGGGGCCTTACAGGTCCTTTCCTGGCATTGGCGGTGGTAGTAGTAGTAGTGGTAGTGGTAGTGGTAGTGGTAGAGGAAGACGAGGACGGGTGACGAGAAGAAGTGATCGTGGATGGCGGTGAGGTATTATTATTATACTCTGGCCTACTATGAGGGTTTTGTCGGCGATGCATGGCGGCGCCTTGATAAGACCCACTGTTGGCCCCAGATCGATAGACAAGACAAGTCTTGGGCGATTAGCAAGGCGATCAGCACGTTCCAGTGTCTGGGTTTATGCAGGCTGGCCAGACGAGTAAAGGATTCCCGGGTTGGACAGGCAGACAGACAGCAAGCAGCAGAGAGCGTTGTGGTGGTGATGGGGATGGTGTAACAAGGCAAGGCGCTATGGATTGGTATGCAAGGAACTGAGCGATCGTGTCTTTTGTTCTAATTCTGGGGTTGTCTGGGTCTGGGGCTGGTTGACACAGTCAGCGTCCCAATGACTCACGGGCTTATCGCAGTGCAAGAGATAGCAGCAAGATAAAGACAAAGAGAGAGAAAGATAACAGATAACAGGTGGCGGTGAAGAATGAAGGATCAAGGATGGCATGCAGGAGGCGAGTCTTATAATTATAAGAAGGAACAAGAACAGGCAGGCACAAAAACAGGCAGAATGGTGAAATCAACAGAGACCCGATTCGCAATCACCTTGACGAATGGAACAATGATGTTGAGCACGTCAGCAGTCGAGAACGCTCGGATGATCCACCGATGTCTGTCCCTGCTTGACGAAACCAGCCAAAAATGACGTGGCTGCCTAAACAGTACTAGTTTTTTTTCTGTTTTTGTTTTATTTTTTAATTTTAATTTGTGTGAATGTTCTCAAAATGAATTGAAAAAATAAAATAAAATAAAATCCCGCATGGATCATCCCTTTCGCTGAGCAGCTGCCCGCCTTTTAAGTCTTGTACATTAGTACGCAACAAAAACAAGAATAGTCTGCACGAGATACACCACTCTGCCGGATTGGCTCGACTTATCAAGCCACTGCCGATTTGGGCTCCTCGTGATTGATTCCTGAGGCCTGTCGCGATCTGGGCCTGAGCCTGCGCTGATCGTTCTCGGTCTCGGTCCCGGCCATCAGGCAAGACAAAGGCAAGAAACATGTTCCGTTCCCGCCCGAGAAAAAAAAAAAATAACAGATAAATTGGATGAAAATAATCTTGTATCAAGATGCATATAAATAAAACATTTTCGTACATATGCATGGATAATAATGAGGATAATGCGGATAATGTGTGTAAGAGTTTGAATTACCGCATTGGGAGATCCCGCACACGGTCTAGATTGTCTAAATTCGGCGATCATGCCCTAACCGGTTCCTGCTGTCTCACAGTTTATATTGTTATGATTAATACGATTATGACATTGGATAGTACTTCTGTATTATTTTGGCATTTCATTTTATTTATTATTGAATCTCATGTCTTGCCTGTCTCCAGGGTGGCCAATTCGACACGTCAACGGGTACTTCCATGACTTCTAGACCGTCTCTGGTCCACAGTGCCCCGGGTCTAATTGCCAATCACTCCAGTCAATCTAGGTTTCGTTTATTTTTATCACAAAAACACAGCCCTAATTATTTACTGTCATGTCATCACTGCCAAACTTTTCCTACGGATCCCCATACCCGATTAAGCTGGATGTGACCTCTCTCACCTTGTACCACGACCGGACTTTCTTTCCCGCCGGCAGCAACATTGCAACAATGCTACCTTTTGCTACTTGCATCCATGTACAGAACAAGAAAAGAGAATAAATGATCACTGTTGCGGGGGAAGTCCTGCTAAGTATAGTCGGCTGGTGTGATGCAACATTGAGTATGGAACTGTTTCACAGGCTATCTCTATATGGATTTGTGTGTTGAGAGGCAAGCAGGGTACTCAATGATTCCAATATACCTTGCCACTGTCGAATCTTGCAGATTTTCAGTGCCACCAAGGTCGAGAACCTTGTAGACTGACCAGTCGCGAATTGTTATTAAAGGGGTGGATACCGTTGATGAATCATTTGCCGGTCCAAGCTGTTTGTATACAGTCAATTGTAGACCTTGTTTTCCTTCGCTTCTTTTTTTCTTTCATGTCGAACAGAGGGATGCAAAATCCCGGGTTGACTAGACTAAATACCAAAGCATTGATGCATGAAACCATCTGAAAATCGACGGTTACACAATTTGCCCATCTTTCTGGAATACCGGCATTCTGCATCGGACTATATAAATATACAAGAACAAAAGCTTAGCATAGATGAAACTTACATTTTTATTGACTTGACAGTTACATTTAGTTATATTAGTTATACAAGTTCCATGTTGCAAAATCTGCTACACGCAGTTAATCACTCTGGTCGACCATGGAACTCTCGGCCTGCAAAAAAGTAATCCAGCCGCTGACGTGGGACAAGCGTTTTTATGAGTAACATGTGAAAGGGCATGATGGACCGATGAGCTAGTTGACATTATTATAAAGCAAGTCGTCATCAGGTTAGTTATTTGTTGTCTATTGTTTGATGTTGCTTTGGTTTTGCTTTGCATCCCAGTAGGCAAGTACTTCCTAGGATCACAGTCGACGTCTACACATCAATACAAGTTGTCCATGTTTCGTCAATCATGTAGAGAATTTTATGCACATGTGTACCTTGTGTAGTACAAACCGCCACTGACTTTCAATATGAACAATGGTGTTTTTGTGTCATGCGGTGTCTTGCATTGGTTTCACAGCTGCTACATACCTGTACTGCTGTGAGCCATTTCAGGAGTCATTTTGACGTGCCTTTTTTTCTTATCTTCGTTTCTGTAATACAACTTGTTTTTATAGCAAGCAAGTAGAAAGCTGGAAAGAATGATAAACTAAAAGGAAGAATCAATGTCGAGTCTTCATTGACTTGACTACAAAGTAAATGGCAAAAAAAAACCATAATATGTAGATAACATTGAAACAACAAATTTTGTAATCATTGATAAGTTTTCTTTTATGAGTAACATTCTGCACTGTCGTGTGAGTACATGTAAGAACCCTTTTCGAGCCATTACTCTTGGCTCCGGGGAGTCATATGAAAGGATTGATACGTAGATAAAGCCATTTTCGTCGCGAAACTTCTTTCAACTCTTTCATACCACAAGGACATAATAAATACACACCAGACTGCTTAAGAAAAGGTCGGCAAAATCCAGACAAGAAGCAGAGCCCTGTTATTTCATCATGATTGCGATAAATTTCACCACAAACTTGTGTTGCTAGAATACATAACATCCTTTGGACAACACATTGGACACAGCCATTGCCACTTTTCAGCTTTTCATCAAAATCACGACAGAAAAGAAGAAAAGGATATCAACATGTCGATTATCGAGTCCATCCAGGCAGCGGTCTGCATTCTTTGTGGTGTTGCCTTGGTTCTTCTTGAGATCGGCTATCTTATTACTGTGAGTTACCACTACCACAATTCATAAGTCGACACTTTTTCAAGAATAAGAGTCTAACTTAACAAACTAGGGCACTGAGAAAGGAGGTAAATTGTGGGATGACTTTGTAAGTTAAACGCCAACCACCCCCCTCCTTTTCTTTTTGCTGAAAACCTCTTTTTTCACTAACTTGAATAACAGACAAACGGAAAGTATTACAAGCCATGGGGCAATACATGGGGCTCCCTCGCTCGGCCAGTCGTTATCAACCCGTCCAAACGCGAAATGACAGAACTCAGTGAGGCCAAAGCCCTTTCTCAACGCGCTGCCTACTCGGATGTACGTTTTCCCTCCCCATTTTCTTACTGTGTAACCAACCTGCCTACAGAGAGAACGCTAATAAGAAAAAATAGATGTTTGGTTTCCAACACACTATGAATGGCATCAGCCGCATAGAACAGGAAAACAGCCTTCTCCGAACTCGTCTGTATAGTCGTCTTTTGCAGGTGCGAGGTCCCGCGAATCTGAAAGTCATCTACCCAGCCCTGCAGAAGCAAATGGGCGAGGTACTGCTCAAGCAGTTGGAGAAGGGAAAGTTGAACGTTGATGGTACGTTAATTTTTTTTTTTAAGTCCAAAAGGCTTAGTAAAATATGCTAAGTCATGCAGGCTCCATTTCCATCCGTCTCGCACCCACCATTCGAACCATTTCTTCTCGACTCATGGCTCAGTTGTTCTTCGGTGAAGATGCTGGTAAGTGAAACCCCCCTGGAACAAAAGTATCAAACTGACAATATGAAGCCGTCGATGAGGCCTTTGCAGAATCCCTATTGACATACTCTGCGGACATGGTGCGGTGCATGGCCGTTTTCCAGTTTTTCCCTCGGTTCTTGACAAAGTAAGGTGCCCTTTTATTCACATTGGATTTACTGCTAACTAAAAGTAGATACGTACACACATTGATCACCAAGAACGGCCGTGCAATGCACTTCATTCAAAACAGATTCAAGAAAATGATCTCAGGAAACGACGGGGACATGAATGTACGTCTTCATCCTCTACATGTACCTTTTTTTTAATATCAAATTTGTACTGACCTCCCCAGAACACTATCCTCCACGACATGGTCCAGCTCACCGAGCAAAACAGTCAATACTGGACCACCGACGTCATCTCCCAGTCTCTCCTGGGCATCTGGTTCGCAGCCTCCCACCAACCATGGATGAACCTTGACTTTGTACTGCTCGAGCTCGCCCAGCGACCAGAGTGGCAGGTGCAACTTCGAGAGGAAATCGGCGATTTCTCGCGCCTGGATTATCAGACTCTGGACAATCTGCCGTATCTGGATAGCTTTATCAAGGAAACCGTTCGTATGAATCCACTGGATAACTGTACGCCCTCCCATCTTCTCCCCCCTCCTTTTCTTTTTGGGCCTGTTGACTAACTAAGACAATAGACGCGATCCGCCGCAAAGCTCTCCAAAACTACCACTTCTCCAACGGCGGCTGGTTCATCAAAACCGGCGTCGTGGCATGTGTCTCGGCCGTCAACATTCTCCGCAACAAAGACGTATACCCGAACCCAAACGAATGGCACGGCGATCGCTTCGTGAACACACCTTCTGATGTTCAGGGCTCGAAGTTCTCGGATGTTTCGGAGCATTTTCCGACGTGGGGGTTTGGGGCTTTGGCGTGGTGAGTTTTTTCCCCCTTCTTCCTTTCCTTTCTTATTCAAGAAGATTTGGCTAATCATCTCGAAAATATATAAAGTCCTGGTCGGTTCCACGCCGCACTCGTTATGAAAATCATCTTTGCGCATATTGTGGCTCATTATGAGGTGACACTAGAGTCCAAGGGACGTACAAAGTTTATGTGGGAGAGTTTTACTTTGCCGTATGACTCGACTCGGGTGTCATTGAAGAAGATTACTTGAGGGGGGAACATCAGATGTGCCTTTTTTTTTATGCTTCTTCTCTTGTTAGTTATTTTTGACATTAAATAAAGAATTCGGAATTTGGAATTTGGGAAT
Organism: Talaromyces sp. DC2; assembly: GCA_039119965.1. Taxonomy (NCBI): domain Eukaryota; kingdom Fungi; phylum Ascomycota; class Eurotiomycetes; order Eurotiales; family Trichocomaceae; genus Talaromyces; species Talaromyces sp. DC2. The sequence goes on along the minus strand of JBCLNQ010000001.1, from coordinate 101,081 downwards.
CGAATTCTAGACTGGTTTACATTATGAATTGTTGTAACACATACAATCATCCTAGTATTTTCCCGCAGAGTTATACATCCATTTTTGGGTATCAAAAACCACCAAATGATTGGCTGGCTGGTTGCCTACTGAATACCTACCTGCATATGTACGCTATATGGAACATTTAAGTGTGCTAATGGACAGCCATAGCTGAAATCCGTTGCCACTTTTACACTATTTCACATGATATATCATCTATAGCTCCTAGAGTAGTGCGAAATTCCCACTAAATACTTACTAAGTACTAAGAGAGTAATCATTCTTACTTCTAGATCTTATAATAAGTAGATTATATTACTCTTAAAGCTCTTAAAGATATTTATAGGATTTATATTATTATTATATTAGTTTAAGAAAACAAAACAAAACAAAAAAAAAAAAAAAACTGTCACGGGCAACGGCTGCAAGGTAGATCGTAGCCCCTGAGCTATGACCCTTAGCCTCGCATAAGCTTCCTATAAAGAAGCTATCCTTCAAAGGATAGAGAAGTAGCGATTAGATGTTGTAACAAGTCTAATAGTACTCTGTACCTTGGGGCTACTTTCTATCTCATTGATCCATACTCTGTCCTACGCACGTAACGAGGCACCTACGATCACGCCGTCTCACCCTACGCAGCTTCACCAAAACTAATCTTTTAAAAACCTTGTGAGGCTTTGTTTTAGAGAGCAAGTAAGTGAATTCTTGATGCAAGCTATAGGTCGCTATAGAATCAAACTGATCACTGATTCTTATCAGTTCTTCTCTCTGTGTGAGGATAAAACTCTGCGGTCTGGTTCCATGGTTCTATCTAGGGTTTCTACCCTACTTATCATAACTAGGTCATGTGTAGACAGGTGCGGCTAGATGATATTTGAATTTTTTTAAATAATATAGATAATACTTGAAAATTGAGGCATTTGTGTGTCTTGACGATTTTCTCAGGGGTGGCCGGTTGAGCGGTTGGCCGGCTACTAGGTGGTTCATCTTAGCTAGCAAGGTGAACAGGTCATATTGGGGACAGTGGCGAAGACTTGGGGACCCCATTTTGGCCCGGCAGTAATTAGTTGACGGCGCCCTTTCAAACGTAGTTAGTTATCACATTGCATCATTAGGCTCAGGAAATCGCATATGGTGTGCAACTGGTAAGCCACGAGAGAGGGCTGTTGGAAATTGAGCGCAGCTGCAGCAGTATCAGAACCTAAGCCAGTCATTCAGTGTATGCTGTTTATCGGAAATCTCCGGTGTGCGCGGTATGACTTTTGGAACAAGATTGACAGCAAGATTCGAAGCTTCGTAAGCTTGTTTCCAATTGTAGAGTTTAGCAGCAGTGATAAGAACTCCCTTGACGACCTGTATTGGGTGGGTGTACTGGACATAACTTGATATAATGCAGAATTATGTCAAGAGGTGGATATCGATGGCCAAGATGGACTCCAAGATTATAAATGGAGGTACTACACTTTGCCTAGAGCGATTAACATTTGTGAGCAAAATAAATGGCGGTAAGACACTGACAGGGCCATTCTGTATTGGTGTTAGGGTTAGAGATGTGGTTGCTTGATCCAAGTAACTACTTATTGTGTATATTGGCAATAAACGTATCTAAGTCTTGTCCACTTTCTGCTCAAGATAGTGTGTGGGATCTTTTCCCCAGGCGCTTTGAAGATGAGCACGCCCCATTTCAAAAAGCCCAGCTACGTTCTCTCCCAGCCACTGCGACTCCAACTCATGAAGTGGTACTTCAACGTCAACAATCTGCTTTGCGACGAAAAGCCCGCGACCTAAAAACTACACATTAATGCACAGTCCAGAAAGATGAGTCTTTCAGTATATAGGGCTCCCGCAGCCTACCGTTCAGGGTCTTATCTGCGCATGCGATTAAAATCGCTTCAGCTACTTCTTTCTGGGTGTTGATAGGTCGATCGCCCCAGATCTCGTCTAGCTCAGAACTAAACTCAGTTGCTGTCTAGTTAGTTAGCCTCAACTTTCGGTGGCAACTGGGGGGTTATGTTTCGTATAGGCGGACCTGTTAGCCATGGCGCAACGTAGTTAACTCGGAAGTTTTGTTCGGGGGCGAGGATAGCCAGAGATCTAGTAAGGCCTAATAGCTGTCAAGGAGTCAATTGCCGATGCGATTCTGGGTTTCATCTATACTTTTCACATACGGCATGCTTCGTCGTTGCGTATTTGATAATCGGGCTGCCGCCAAAATATCTTGAAGGGATTCAGTCGGTGGACATATATGTCTCAGTTATCGCTTCAATTCTTACCCAGCAGCAGATCCTGTAACAACTAGAGCCCCGCCAGGAACGTGGTTCTTTTGGAAGTAATGCAAAGCCAACTTAGCAGCTGCGAAGTGTGAATAGCGTCCGTCGTTAGCTGGCGTCCATTGCAGTCGGCGGGCTCCAACATACTGAGAATTGTCCCCTTGACGTTGACGTCAATGATGCCGAGGTCAGGTTCTTTCAAGTTTCCCTTTTCATCGAAGTGGTTCTCGAACAGGAAGCCTGCTTTCTCCGGCATGCCTGCATTGGCGCAGACGCAATCGATAGCTCCGAATCGCTCAAAGGTCGAGCGGAAGAGCTCACTCTGGGAGGCCCAGTCGGCGATGCTGGTCTTTACAAAAAGACCCCGGCTAAGTCCCATCGGTTAGCAGTTTGACAGTCATATGAGAATGACGCTCCAACCTTGCGAATTCGGCGGCGAGGGCGCTGCCTGCTTTCTCGTCTAGATCTCCGATGGCTACTTTGGCACCGTAGTCTTGCAGGGCGATTACGTTAGTAGTTAAGTGCTAAAAAAAAGCGGTATTACCGTAGAGAAGCCGCGCCGTTGTCTTTCCGATTCCATTGGCAGCTCCTGCGCAACCGTCAGTCACATTCCAACCTTGCCTTTTGTGAACAACGCAGGGCTTACCTGTGATTATCACCACCTTCCCCTCTAGCCTCTTCAAAATCTCCGGTTTTGGCTCAATTTTTGCCATATTGCTTGCACAGTAGGCGTGCCCATTACTTTCTACAGCTGATGGCTCTCTGGCTGGGCAATTGACCTTATGTGATCGACTGCCCCACGTTAGGACATCACCAGGCTGGTACCCCACACGGAATCTGACCTGGAATAAGCTTATCTCCAAATGACGCAGTGGAATTGTTCCAAGCCCGACCGGGAATATGATGTAGTCTAATCAGTTGTGTCTTGACTTTGAATAATCACATTTCACTGCTTCTTGCTTATTCAAATTGTATATTGCTCCTTGTGTTCGAGGACAGAACGAGAGCGGGACGTAAACCTGTACGCTTCCACCCCCATACCCCACAAACTCGCTCCCCACAATTTTTACTCCCAGTATCTGACCCCACCTCGTCTCGTTTTAACGTTCGTTGTCGCGATACATAGCGTACAGAATGCTTGCGTCAATAAAGCAAACAAGAGGACGAGCGGCAATATCGTTGCCATGCTTTTCCGTAGGGCAGTGAAGGCGTTTTCAGTTTCCGGAAATTAACATCCTCCCCCCACCCTGTGGCGCTATACCACACACGATTCATCTTGTAAACCCGATCGAACAATGACATCGCTATCAGATGATTCTTTACGGATTTACGGATGTTAGATGACACGAATGCACCGCAACCTAGCCCCCCACTTGCTTGCCGCATATATATTCGTGCATATTATCCACAGGTTAACGATATCAGTGATTAGCCTCAGAAGGCCTTCTCACTTGTTAGCATTGAAAATGCCAGCAACTACTTCTCAATCTAAAACGAACTACCAAGAAATCTTCCACTGGGCTGAGACCCAGGAAGATGGAACTATACCGGCATTTGGAACCCGCAAGAATGATCCGTATGAGGTTAGTGGTAGTTGGCGTTGGCTGTCCCCTGGCTTTAGGGTAACTGACCAGTTTGTCCCGCAGTATCTCGCCGGTTTCAACAACACTTTTGAATCGGAGGCAATCCCAGGGACCCTGCCACAAGGCCAGAATAGCCCACGCAGCGTTCGGTTTGGCCTTTACGCCGAACAGATGACAGGCTCGGCCTTTGCCGCGCCTAGAAATTTGAACAAGAAGGCCTGGTTGTATCGAGTAAGACCGGCTGTCGCCCATAAAGGCTTTGTGAGTAATATCTTGATAGTCCAAGATGAGGAAAGATTCTTTGGAGTCAGCTAACGTTTGACTGTTTCCCATATTCATGACAGACCAGCCTACCTGACAACAAGGACACCGAGTCGAATTTCTTGCTCTCCAATAAACAGGTACACATATCGCCAACTCAGTTAGCCTGGCACCCCTTCGATATCCCGGAAGGCAACGATGTGGACTTCATCAGTGGACTCAAGACGCTTGCGGGCTCGGGCGATCCAACTCTTCGAGAAGGCATTGCCACACATGTATACCTCGCCAACACTAGCATGAAGCAAAAGGCATTTGTCAACTCGGATGGAGATTTTCTCATTGCTCCACAGCAGGGAGTTCTGGATATCCAGACTGAGTTTGGTATGCTCTATGTACAGCCAGGGGAAATCTGCGTAATCCAACGCGGACAGAGGTTTAAAGTCAATCTTCCCGACGGTCCTTCTCGTGGCTATATTCTTGAGATCTGGGGGGCCAACTTTGAGCTTCCGGAGCTAGGTCCTCTAGGCGCGAATGGACTTGCCAATGCCAGAGATTTCTTCCACCCCAAGGCCAAGTATGAGGTTGTACAGGAGCCATGGGACGTTGTTTACAAGCTGGGAGGCAAATACTTTAAAAGCACACAGAATCACGGCCCGTTCGACGTTGTGGCCTGGCATGGAAACTACGTAAGCCAAGAGAGACCACTGCTGCGTCCATATCTGTAAAGTTGCTTGCTGATCAGAAATTTCTTGTTCACGCCTGCAGGTCCCTTACAAATACGATCTCACGAAATTTGTTAACGTCGGCTCTATCTCCGTGGATCACATTGATCCTAGCATTTTCTGCGTACTCACTGCCCGCTCGCGGGACCCTGCAGCGCCTTTGGCTGACCTCCTTATATTCTCCCCACGCTGGGATGTTGCTTCTCGTATGTATCGCAAGACAAAGTGGAGAACACCTTGTGTGACGAGCATTTTTCTAAATCTTATAACCAGATACTTACCGACCTCCGTATTACCATCGGAACGTCGCTTCCGAATTCATGGGTCTCATTTATGGTGGATATCCGGGACGATCTGACGAGTTTCAGCCGGGCGGTGCCTCCTACGAATGCGGTAGTAAGTGTTCCCTGGTGGATATATCACTGCTCGTGCTTGGAATCGAGATGGCATAGCTAACAATTCCGTCATAAGTGGTTCCGCATGGTGTCGCCTATGAGCAGTTCAAGGAAGCGTCGGAAACTGCGCCACCCGTAATGCAAATTTCAAAGGGTGCTATTGCTATAATGTTTGAGTCGTCTCGTCCGTTTACCATCACCGACTATGCTTGGAACAGCAGCAAACTTCATGAGCATGACCCCACAATGTGGGATGATCTTGTTGGTACGTCCCCCCAGTGCGATGATCCTAGATATCCTTTGGCCAGTCTCTGATGGATCGCCCAGATAACTTTTCGAAAAATTTTACTGAAGGAGAGAAACGAAAAAATGGGAAGGAATTGGCATAGGCTGTCTATTATTTCTCTTGTCATCTACTCTGAAGAGGCGAGGGGAGACTAATACAATTTAGTTTGATATTTCAACGGAGTTGTTTATCTAAAGAGTGACAAATTAAACGAATACCAGAAGAGTGCAAATCTGATAAGTTTCCTAAAAAATATCGTTGCCGAACTCCATCTCTCAACAAAGGTGAGGGCTACAGATTACGCCAGAAACCAGCGAAACTGCTACCTACGACAAATGCGAATGGTCTATGCCACTCCTTTGATCATGTTTGCCTCCACTGTCAGTCCCTGGTGTAATGTTAGCCAGTTTAAACTTGGGTAGGCATCATTTCTATAAGAAAGAAAGGAATTCGGACTATCTTACTGGAGTGATAATTGAAGAGTTCAAATTCATAGCAGCGGGCAGTTTGTCCGTACGACTCAGCTGCCGTATAAATTGTTGGTCCCTATGTGCCGAAAGAGGACATGCTGATTGCTGATCGCAATAAACGGAAGAGGTTTTCTCAAACGAGTGGAAAAGTATTTTTGCGATAATGTACACTTAGACAATACGATTCTTACTTGATGCTGGCTTGAAGTCATCTGGAAAGCGATATTTGTGATTCTTTGCCCACCATGTAGCATCATGTGCCATTATGATCCCAACGCCGGTGTCCACGTTCAGCAAATTTCGAATGCGGAGCAACATATCTTCTGCCTGAGCGCGATCGACATGGATGCGTTGGGAGTGTTACTTTAACGCTAACAGTAGAGCTGCAGCTCAAGGTGTGGACCGATTCTGCGCGTGCCCGATTCCTTCAAAGCATTTGCGGTGGTAGTGACGGAAGGGCTGAGAGTTTCGCATCATGTTCGTAGTCATTAGGATGTTCAGTCATGATATTACGCAGTTGTAATATAATTATCAAAATTATATTATATATATCTATAGAGTAATAAAGTTCTCTACTAAAAATCATCTATCAATAGACCCCATTGATCCTCTTAGAATTGAAATTGACAGCGTAATACAGTATACAAAACTTTGAACTCAAACTAGTGGTGGTTCATTGATTCTTGTTCTGAGGTAACATTGATAGTAAATCATAGGTAACGTGTTTTGTCAGGGCGGCTTGAATACCGAACCTGTCCATTCAGGTCTTACTATAGTATTGAGTAAAATCATGTTGAAGAGCTTTTACCCCCTATACATTAGCCAGAAGATATTAGTCGAGCTGGCATTAAGTGAAAGGCATGGGGAGAAGGTTCTACGACAACTTACATTTTGGAGCTGCCTGGAAAAGTCGGGATTAGTCTCGGCCTTTTTGGCCAACTGGAAGAAGTTGTCATTTGCTATTGCATGGTCTGGGTCAAGCTCGAAGAGCCTACGAATGTTGGCGCTTGAGACAGTGTCGACGATGTCTTTATACTTTTGTCTTCTGATTTCGCTGTATTTATCGAGAATGGAAGAGTCCGCTCTGTTCTCATACATCCCACGTAGGCAGTCGTACAGACCTCCAACGTCAACTATACCGCCCGTCAGGCCCATACCGCCGCTGTGGCTCTGTCGTGTTAGCTATTGTTCCGGTGAGGTACAGAGACTGGACTGACAATGGGTTGCAAAGATGCGCAGCATCCGCAGCGAGGAGGAAGCGCCCGACTCGCATGGAATCAGCCAAGCGCTGGTGGACTTTATACGGGCTGAAATTGACCACCTTGTATTGATCAGGCTGGGGGTGGCCTGGGAGCATTTGGTTGAACTTGTCCGGTAGCCGCTCCCGATATTGTTCAGTAGTGAGACCAGGCACTTCCCCGTATGTCACTCGCCAGAGTCCGTCCGAACTGATCTTCGCCGCCATAAACCAGTGTTCAGGATGCAAAATGAAATTCGAGTCGTTCCAGCCGAACTTGTCAAAGTCATAATATGTCTGTTTAATTGATTATACGTTAGTTTTGGGAGAGGGGAAGACGACCGCAAAGCGTGCAGTGGTCTCTCAAATTTGCACCAACTTACATTGGTCGCTACGATCTGTAGGTCCCAAGTTCTACCTGGGAAGTTCCAGTCGCCGAACAGTGAACGCCTGATCTGGCTGTTCGCTCCGTCGCAGCCAACTATATAGTCGGCTTCAAGAGTCTTCTCCTCATTGGGTGTCTCAACACGAACTCTGGCCTTTTCCTCGTCTTGTTCAATTCTGACAACTTTGTGGTTAAAAAGGAGCTCGACGTTCCCTTGTTTGAGGATGTGCTCCCTTAGGAGCTGCCCCAGCTTGTCAAGTGGAAGACAAGCCATGCGATCTGGGTCATCGCCCAGATTTTCAGCGTCTAACGTCACAATGGGCGTGCCATCTAACTTCCGCCACGAGACGCCTGTTGGCGTTAAGCCTTGCGCGCGAAGGTCAGCGACAACCCCTGCTCGATTCAGCTCGTACATCGCTGGAGCAGCGTAATGGGTGGCACGCGGATTTTGGTCCAGGTCGTGGCCCATTTCTATAACTTTAACTGGGATGCCACTTCTGGCAAGCATCAAAGACAAGAGCAACCCCGACGGGCCAGCTCCCACGACGAGGATCTGCGATATATTGTCAGCAACAATCTGCTCTGGCCTCTTAACAGCACCATGTTCGCGAGGTCTCCGGGTTCGACTTACATTATCGAATCCAGGCTTCTCCGACATGCTTACTTTGTTCAATCGTTCCAACTGAAGGGATTGATATGTTGTGCAGACTGACGCAGCAAATATAGGAAACGGGGAATTAGTAAGTGACACGAAGTTGGACTTTCATTTTCTATAATATTGTCCTGAAATTAGTGCCAGCTCTGCTGTAGCGCTTTCGTGTGGAGATAACATAATGTGGGGTGAGATTTCCTGAGAGATGAGTCTCCTAACTCCTATGGCCCCCTATGCTTGTTCTACGAAGACGGCTAGTAAATCAGACTCGAGGGCCCCAAAGCGAAGGCAACTAGCTTCGTAATTATTCAAAATAGAAATTTGTTCAACTTCAAACCCCAGGATCAATAACAAACAATGTGATGCTCCTGTCGTACTGAGGGATGGCCTTGGAACACTGTACGATATCTCAAATCAGGAAATCTACGTATTAAGGTGCGAGGCTGGCAATGTTATAATATGTATATGAATATTCGTGTCAAAGTTAATGTGCTTCTCCTGCCCTTTATTCCACATGTACTAAGACCAAGTCCCTCTCCAGAGTAGCAATTTACATGTCGCTGAAAAGCGTACATGCAATCTCCGTCCTGTCTCATATCTCTTCATTCCTGCGTTTTAATTATAACGTGTAAATGAAGCCTGAAATCTTTGCAAGACAGACAAGATGCTGATATCAATATATATTCAGAGGCATAAAAAGTACATCTAAGCTGGACGCTGTCTCTCCTGCCCACGTCGGATCAACTCGTGAAGCGCATCACGCTCCAACAGCCTTGGATTCTTGTAAGGGTTTATGGTGGCCATGTGAGTGGCCTAGTCAATACCGGACTCGAGCATATCTAAGTCCTTAACGCAGAAAATAATGCCCAACCTTTCGTAGAGGCCCAGAAGACCTTTGACCGCATCTTCGTCGGGTGCCGACAAGGCAGTTGCAAGTTTAGCTATGGCGGCTGGGATGACTGCGGCATTGTAAGCCACTGTATGTGGCAGCATTACGGCGAGCATCTCAGCGTGCGGCAAGTTGTAAAAGCCACCGAGTATATGGCAGAGCTTGTGATGAAGGCCCATCTCTACACTTCCTAGGCAGAGCCCGGCACAGCTAAGCACCGTAAAGGGCATTATATCATGCCTCCCTGTCTTGAGAATCTGTCTGAAGCGCTGGTATTGCTCCGAAAAGCTTATAGACGAGAAAGGATAGGAAACTTCCTACATTCCATCCAGCAATGTTTTGCTAAATATTTCACCAGAATATGGCCTTTTTATACAATTAGGCAGTCATTCATAGAGATAGTCTACAAAATAAAATGCTCTCTCTAGGTGTCGTTTGTTACTAAGGTTTCGCGAGTGCAGGAACAGGAGCGTAAATATCAAAGCGATAGCAATGTTTTTCTAATGGGGATTAATTTCTTCTCTTTCATTTTCTGAGGCCATGTCTCTGAGTGTACTGTATAGTTCGGTACTAAACTGAGTCCACGCCATATAATTAACTGGTTGGTATTTCCAGTTAGCCGAAACGAAGAATCCCCTGATATTAGCTCTGCGAGCCATTTATTATGATGCTGGGACATATAGAAAACACCTTTCCATAAATGTGACCTGGATCACTAAGTGGGGTGTCAATATCGGTATCGAACGTGGGGTTAGTATATACTACATATGGAGCCGAAATAGTACCACCACAATGAGTAACTAGACATCTAAGGAAAAGCACCAACATGCCAGACACTGCGGAAAATATTGCCTTCATTGGTAAATTCTCTCTTGTCACACTAAGAGATTCTCCTTCGTTTCGCTCATTTTACTGTACCTAGGTTTGGGCGCCATGGGTTATGCCATGGCCAAGAATATCCGCAAACGGATGACGCCTACAGGGGTACTATACATTTTCGACGTCTTTCGTAACGTCTGTGAGCGCTTCAATGATGAGTTTCATGAGTTTGGCCCAATTGTGATCGTCGACTGTCCCCGGGAAGCGGCTGCATTATCAAACACGGTCATATCCATCGTCCCTGGGGCCGACGAAGTGCGACAGGTGTATCTTAACGACGTGACAGGCGTAGTCGCTGCGCCGAAGAATCCTGAGCGGCTGATTATGGAGTGCAGCACTATTGACTCCCAATCTAGCCGAGCAGTTGGGGAGGCACTCCTGGACGAAGGAGCAGGAACATATGTCGATACACCTGTTTCGGTAGGTTTTGCAAAAGGCTACATCGCTGAGAAGTTATACGAGGACTTTAGTCACTAATAAAAGAAATTTTAGGGCGGGGTCCCTGGGGCAGACTCGGCAACACTATCCTTCTTAATCGGGCACAAAAAATCTTCTGGTGAAGATCCTGTCGCCCGTCGACTAGAGAAAGTTGCGTCGATGATGGGCGACCGAAAGAAGTTCTTCTATTGCGGAAAGCTAGGAGCCGGATTGGCAGCAAAAATAAGCAACAATTACTTATCCTGCTCGATTTTATTGGCAGTTGCTGAGGCTATGGCTATTGGAATAAGGTCTGGTGTTGACGAGAAACTCCTCCATGAGGTGATACACAATTCGACCGGCCAGAATTTCATGGCCGACGTCGTGCAGCCAGTTCCTGGTATCGTTCCTGGTGCCCCCAGTAGCAATAACTACGAATTGGGATTCAAGACGCAGATGATGATCAAAGATTTGGGCTTGGGTGTGCAGGCAGGGTACGCAACGGGCATCAAGCCCACTATCGCAGAGGCTGCCTATCGTGTGTATGAAAAGGCGGCTGCCGATCCACAATGCTTCGTAAGTTTATTCCCTTGTATTCTGATTACATTTGGGACGTTTGAGATATGTAGGATCTGATTAGAGATGATCACCATGTAGGACCGCGACGGTTCGTCTGTTTATCTCCACATTACCGCCTCTCCCGAAAAGACCGCTGAGTAGAACTATGTAATTATGTGAAAACGAGAGCTGTATTTTCGGGCACCCTTATAGCTAGGCACTATGAAATTGGCGTTTTGTTGCTCTAGTTATCGAATAATAAATTGAGGCATGTAAGTAGCACCCTTGCCAGGAATCCGTAACAAAAAAAGAAAATCGGAGAATATGATTATCAATCGCATTAAGCCCCGTACCCTCAACAAGGTAAGTAATAGGTGGGGTGCGCCATGCGTGTTCCATTCAGCTAGACTCCCCCAGTATTTATCGTCTCCGGACGCATCCACCACCTCATCACGACAACGTCCGTTAGCCATCTCTGCGGTACATAAATATTAGACACAGAATAACCATACAGAATGCATAATTCTCGGATTCAACTCCCCGTCACGGAGGCATATGTTCATGTACACCTTCTCAATGGAGGAAGCATGACTGCGGAATACCACAAGCTTCACAAGGGTGAACAAGCAGAAAAATTCCGATTATATAACTGGGCCTTTTTTATTTGTCATGCGAAATACAAGCGAAATATTATCTGGGATTTGGGAATGTCATCGGTGCGTCTGATTCCTGTTCTAGTAGCACAAGTCTCATAAACACGATTGTTTACGATCCAAAGAACCCAGATGACTATCCCCCGGCTATTGCGAACGGAGCATTGAAGGAAGCTCTATTTGAGAGCCCTCATGAGACAATTGCAGCACAAATAGAACGCAGAACCGGTGTCACATCGAATGAAATCGACACCGTTTTACTGAGGTGGGAGTGTTGTCTTGCTCCGCTCGCTTTTACGATGACCATTTTCTCACTTTATTGATAGTCATGCCCATTTCGATCACTGTCGGCCAGTAAACCAAACATTCCCAAATGCAACCGTCTTCTTTGGCCCTGGCACATCGGAATATTGCGCCCCAGGCCACTTCGCGGACCCGTCATCGATATGGGATGGACGGTTCTTCGACCCTGAAAAGGCAACAGAACGGTGGAAAACATTAGGAGGGCCGTGGAAACGTTTCGGACCGTTCGAAAATGCAATGGACTTCTTTGGCGACGAGAGCTTCTGGATTATCCAGGCACCCGGCCATATGGCGGGCAATTTGTGTGCTTGCGCTAGGATTGAAACAGGCGACTGGGTTATGCTAGGGTCTGACTGTTGTCACTCACGGTATTATATCCCTAGTAGCCATAATGGTTTGCTAGAAAGTTGACTAATGCTAGTATAGAGCACTGTTGGATGGTACTAAGGAGTTTAGTTCTTTCGAGCTTCCAGATGGAACGACATTTTGTCTCCATACGGATATCACTGCGGCAAAAGACACTTTGGAACGAATGAGAGAAATAGAGAGAGATCTGGGAGTTCACGTTGCTCTTGCCCATGATACTACTTGGATGGAGAAAGAAACCGACTCGGTCTTGCTATCGTTACTAGACGACAAATTTCGGCGCGATATACGTGGCGCACTAAGACAGCAAGTCCCCTTCTAGGGGAAGATTATTTATGGATTTGGAGTGGTTTATTTTAAAAAAGACCGAAGCTATAAGCTCAGATTACCGTTGATCATACAAGCTACGTGGAGGCTGGGTTTGGATACACTTAAAAAATATTTGTTGGTGTATTGCAGACATAATTTTCGATAGTCCTCTTGCGTACTATCAAGTACGAGATAAAAAGAGTAGCAATTTTCCGATTAACACTGAGATTACAAGCTGATGTCTTCACACGAGAGATCCTAGCGCGTCAGCTAAAATGACGACAGTTAAGTGAAGTCGGCGGGCGAGCGAAGGTCGAGATCAAATAGAAATGTATACACTCGAAGTAATCGATAATATGAGTGTCTAGATATAGAAAGATCAATCGATTTTGCAGCTCAGCGTATGGGATTAACACGAGTAATGCGTAATATATGACGCTTATTGGTCTCAAAAAGCTTCCTAAGCCTGCCTGGGCGAGGTATGATATACCTTTTGTACGAATTGAGGCTTTTAAAACATTGTCTTAGACAGTGTGACGCGGGCAATTTTCATCCCGAGCAATTGAACTAGCATCTTCACCAGCTAGAGACCTTCTGATAATAAGAGATCTGTCATATGAAGAAAGCTCCTGTTTCCGAAACCTATTTCCATTTATTGGCCTGAGCGGCCCCCTGGATGGCATGGGTTGAGATTTGCGCTAGTGCTATACTTGGTAATCCCATTTGAAAGTAAGACCCCATGGTAATAGCAGCATCACCCCCTTTCAGCAGCCGAATATCCCAATATCTATTGCTGTGCGCCTTTGAGCCTGTATTAAGAAAGTGCCAGCCCGCCTCTGATCATTACTGGTGGTACCAGTTATTATTAGGAGGGTGTATCCAAGGGTCCTGTGCATCAGTTTCTATATCTGAACCGTTTTGTTTGTATTTGGCATCGCGATGAATATTCTTAAATACTGCCGGCCCATGTATCCTTTATGTACACATGTGGCCCATATACCGTATCTCTAGTTTTTTTGCTTGTCTACAACTATCCCTTCCGCGTCTACTTTTGTCTTTCCTAGCATATAACCTTCCGTTTTTGCCTTCTTCCACTCCGCCCTGAGAGTACTTTCCACCGTGGCGCTACGCGGTACAAATCGAAGCTTTCTGGGCTTCGGAAGCGTGTTCGCTCCCGCTTCGTACGCTGCATCAGAAACATCAACTTTTTCTATCTTACCATCCACAATGGGTGGCAGGATCTCAAACGCCCATATAATGCAAGCAATTGTAATGAAGAGACTATTTTCGGCCAAATGCATTCCGGGGCAAATTCGTCGGCCAGCCCCAAAGTCGAAGTGGTCCCGCTCATACGGATCGGGATGAGCCGCGTAAGCACCCGCTTTGAGTGTGTGATTAAGATATCGGTCTGGAATAAAATCATCTGGGTTGTCGTATCGTTCTGCGTCAAAGTGAAGCGCGTATTGGTTGATGGAGACGACGGAATTTGCAGGGATGAAGTAGTCCTTGTACACAAGATCCGCTGTGGTGTAATGGGGGGTTCCAATACTATTAAGATATTCGGTATATAGCAAATATGAAATATGATATGGAACTCCTTACTTAGTCACTGGTCGGATTCGAAGGACTTCCTTGACACAAGCTCTAATATACGGCAGATCTTGCTCGTCTTCAAAGCTAGGTATACGGGTCTCACCAACCACTCGGCTGACCTCAGCATATGCCTTGGCCTGGGCCTCTGGATAGGCTGCAAAATACCTCACGCAGGAGTTCAGTGCCGAGGATGTTGTTTCTGACCCAGCTTCGATCATTGCTAGGGTTTATTGTCAGCTACTAATTATCATGATTGGTACAGCAGAAAGCACCGTACTCCCCGCAACAAAGCTCGCTTGCAGCTCGCTAATGTCGTTCTTTTCATAATCGGTCTCGATAAAGTGTTTGACAAAGCACTCAGGGGCTTGATCCAAGTCCATCTGCGCCTTAAGTCGTGTCCAGAACTTCATCCAAATAGCCGCCTGACGATTAAAAGATCGTCGCGCAGCCTTCCTCCACCATTGCATCCACACGGGAATTTTGGTTAGGGCTGGAAAGGCTTCAGCAACATGTTTGCCAGGTTCAGCAGCCTCGCTGAATTCCTGCATTAGTCCGTATATCTCGCGGATATCTTCACAATCCTAAAAGGCACGTCAATAATCCATTATCAAAACAATAGAGTCAGGCGTCATACCCAAACAGGTACTCGTCGTCCGTAGGTTGAAGTCATTACCACTGAAATGTTTTCTTAGTTGGGCTGAGACGGGGCGGTGCTTTGTCGCAGTTTACTGACCGGACGTAGTATACCTACGAATATGTACGTAGAAATTCTCCTGGTTCTCGTTATCGGTCAAGATATCCCACAGCAATTGCTTTGCTTCAAATTCTTGAGATGGCATGAATGTATTTGATGATTTTGGGGTCAGGAGCTTGTGGACAATTGCTCGAAGCTTCCTCCAGTCAGGCGAGTACGGCATCAGTAGGAACCTGTTTCCGCGTTAGAGAAGTCGCAATAATACACGCGAAGGCCCAGGCTGCCCTTACCTCATCCCACCGGAGAGAAGATCAGACACGACTGGACTTGGAGCACGGGAGGAGGAGTGCTGGGACTGCTTGTCGAAGATCTCCTTAACTGCCTGCGGGCTGTTCACATAGATCCATTGCTCTCTACCTAGGCGCACCTTGAAGAGCTCTCCGTATTCGATGGCCCATATTCGGAGCTGTCGTTGCGGGTGAACGCTCATCGGAGCTGCATTTCCTACGTCGGGAACATCTCGCAGCCCCTTCGGCAGTCTTCTTGTGCCAAAGGTAGCAGTGAGAAAATAGCGGACGAGGAACGCGGTCGCGGCAACCAAAATCCAAGCAGTTATAAGCGCCATGATTTGAAATTAGGCATGATTATTTCAAGTTGCAGTGCTTGTAGGTTTCATATAAAGATTCGTTCACCCCACATGAAAGCAGCTACTTCTCCCCACTTCACAAATATCGCGGAGGATATATAGGCTTGTACGTTTTACAATTAGACTACAACCTGCTTCAATTAGACGAAATTATGTCCCCAATCAATATAGAATCAATGGCCCCCCGTAGAAAAATCATATGTCTCACCAGTGATGTAAACTCTTCAGTTCCTGATAACCTATCCGAGTGTTGAAGAGGCCTCGGGCACTACTGCAGACCTATCCGAAGAAGCAGCGATCACATTTATAATCACGCGCCCTTTAACGCAATTCACAGGCGAACCGTCCACCCGAGTGACCTGCCCAATAAAATCGCCAATTTTCTACATCAGGTATCATCATTTGTGGTCTCCCGTATTTTCGAAGGGCCGAGGACCTCACCCCACACCGGAATTAGGACATAGTGTGAGTAGTAATCGACATTGCCCCATATGTTATGATGCTACAGTACCTTAAGGTCATCCGAGTCAGGGCGCGTTGTCAATAAAACTCTTTCACTCTATCATCAAACCAGAACATTACTCTTCTTTAGTCTCTATGTTCGATCGAGATGTCTTCATATAAAGAAAAAAGGAGTCAGACTGTCGGTGTGATCGGCCCTGCTGGATTTGGAGGGTCTTACCTCTGTGTTGAGCTCATCCGCAGGGGCCACTCCGTTATTGGACTGTCACGCAACCCTGAGTCCTTTGGTTCTTGCCCAGGTTATACAGCTAGAAAGTTGGACATCGAGGCCGCTAGCATTAACGACTTGGCGAACTCGTTTAGAGATATTGAGGTATTGGTAAGCCAATATGGGCCTCACACACAAGGAGCAAATGCGCTTCAATACAGTAAGCAAAAACTCATTCCTCTTCGAATTTGAGACCGTATCTCTAATCATACTATGTTCCATAGTGCCCTACGTGGAGGCTGTCAGGAAGCTAATTCTCGCTGTTAAACTTGCAAAAATCAAATACTTCGTATTCGTGGGAGGTGCCGGCAGCCTTGTGGTTCCTGGAACGCACGAGTCTCTATCGGATCACCCGAGCTTCTTCTACGCCTATCGCCGACAAATGGCGGAAAGCGATGCTCACGTGCGATATATGGAGGAGCGTCTTGGTCCAATTGGGAGTGCCTTGCGTTCGTACCGGAATGCTCGTCTCGCCGAAAAATCCGGCAGAGCCACTTCAGCTGACTTGGAGCTGATCCAAACGTACGAAGACAACATCCGGAAGTACGATAGAGCGTCGGAATATATCAAAGCTGGGAGAGCCAGTCTTTTGTTCTTTGAAGGAAACACTTCCTTTCCTTGGACATTTGTCTCGCCTAGCCCTCTATACCGGCCGGGTCCACGCACGGGGACCTACAAAATTACCATTGATTACGTTCCGCTGAATGGAGCCCAGAAAGGAGAAGACATATTGGATGGCCGTTTGACCGGCATATCGGCTGCAGACTTGGCAGTGGCCATTACAGACGAGATTGAGTCTCCGAAACTTAGGCACAAGCACTGGACTGCTTCTGCCGACTTATCTGACGACACAGTCTACCCAAGCTATGTAACGGCAAAATATATTTGACTGATAGCTAAATAATGTAAAATGTGTAGCCTAAGAGACGTCAGGGAACGGTGTATTCCTTGACTAGGGCGTAGACGCAGTGAGAGGCAGACAGAAGCCAAATTTATGTCTGCAGCAGGATCTTCATCAGCCAGACAGGAGCTATGGGTGAAAGACGATTGGCTGTGGCCTCACAGTTATTAACTCGGCGCTTTTTCCTCTTGTATATTATTAAATGTAGCGTATTCCGCGTGACAGGAACGAAAAGTAAGAACTATGTCGCCACGTGTACTTGGTTTCATTGGCTTGAGAGATATCTCATGACTGTGAATCTGTTAAAGAAGCTTGATGTGGCAAAAAAAAAAAAACATTTATGAGCATGAGCGGCCCCTGGATGGCATTGTTTGAGTTGTTGATAATAAGACGTATAGAAAAAGCGTCGCGTGAAATTTGGGGTAGATGCGGGAAACTTTTGTTCTAGTCCAGTAATTAACGGGAAAAGTAGGAATGGACGGCAACAAATTACCGGCACGAGAGATTTTGGACCATGAAAACAAAATACTGAAGGCCCATGATGGGCATGGATCCCCGGAGTTCACCCCCATGGGCCCATCGCCCCCCGCCTCCAAGTCTCCGCATTTTTGCGAAGACGAGTCGCTTCCATTCTTTCTCCTACACACATACCCGAACCCACTTCTTCTCTCTACACGGCTCCTCTGCTATACTGCTTCATGGTGAAGAATAGTGATGTTGCGGCTCGCAAGTGCGCCAAGTGTCATCGCGTCTTTTCTAAGGTCGAACACTTGAGACGTCATCAGCGATCACGTGAGTATACATGTCTTCCAAAATCATTCCGCAAGACGACATGCTGAGAAGCTTGCTGCTGGAAGATACGGGGGAACGGCCCTTCAAGTGCAAGGCCTGCGGGAAGACATATGCCAGAAGGTGCGCTAATTATCCTTTCAATCGTCCGTCTGTACCCTGACGCGATGGGTCGCAGTGATGTTCTGAATCGGCATATGCGTACTTATCATTTATCACCACCACAAAATAGGGATAGCGCAGTTGTTCCACAAAGCGAGCTTGCGATGGATGAATTACTGGGGGGGATTAGACCTCCGCTGGATGCTGATTCTGAAGAAGCAGATCGAGCAAGCGGAAATCCTCCCCCCGACCAAGCTTCCTCGTCACTCAACAACACGCCAGAGTGTTCGATTCCACAGGATATTGTTGTGCATGACTCAGTCCACGATAATAGAAATGAGAGGCATATTAATGACGACACACGGGGGTTACAACACCCGTGTACTGACGAAGTCCTTGGAGATGTCGGGACCGTGGAAGTAACAGACGACCAGAATCGGCCGCAACTCATGACTATCCCAAGTCCCCGTCATGATTTTACTCCATTCAACCCACATATGGATCTGTCTTTGGGAACAACGCTGCCATCTATCACTCATGGCACGTTCGATACAATATCTCCTGGTTTAGACTTTGGCTCTGTTCTGCTAGATGACTTGCTTTTGACACCACCAGCTTCCGGAGACCAGTGGCTTCATAATTACCAAAAAGGGAATATTTCAAACGATCAGTTTGAGCAGGTGCGACAACTCTGGCCTTCAAGGCGTCGGAGAGTCACTCTATCTCCGGTTCCCGTGTGCTGGGATGACATTCTTCTACATTCCGAAGATAATATATTCTCTTCGACCAAAATGAAATCCATGGCAAGTCTTGAGCCATCACCAGCGACTGGGTCACCCTGGGGACTCACCGAGGGTTGCCGGAATCGTCTAGCCCAAAGTATAATGACATATGTATCTCATAGCGCGAATCAAATAAACGGTCTTGACCGTGATGAGCTATGGAACGGTGAACCACCACCTACTGATATTATAGACCTGTGTCTGGATCTTTACTTTAGTCAATTCCATGTACATTTACCTTTTGTTCACCCGGGTACATTCAAGGCTTGCGATACGCCCAGCATCTTGCTCTTTCCCATGTGCCTGGTGGGTATGATGATCCTTAACAGAAGTGCAGCTCGCAAGTTGATTGTCAAGTATCTGCCGGTAAGTTTTCTTTTCTTTTTTCTTTTCTTTTCTTTTCTTTTTTTTTTTTGGATCACTCTTCATTAGGTTCCAATGTATGCTAAAAGTTTGAGCTCTATAGGGCGCTATTCACCACTGTAGATCTGAGCTTACATCTGAAGTTCTCCGCTACTGTCCAGGTCCAGAGTTATTGACCATCTTGGGTAGCGCTTGCCTCCTTTTGTTCGTAGCCGCCTCGACCGCTGTGGGTTCGCTTACATCCTAAATCTTCATTATATACTGACACAGGGCCAGGAGATAGCTTTTGAAGACCAACGGCAATCGCTTTATGAAGAAGCAATATCTGTCAGCGCCTTCCATCTGCTACCAGTTAAATCACTCAACTGCAGTAGACTAACATTATGTACCGTAGGTAGCTAAGGACAGAGGACTTTTCGACTTGCACAGTTGTAGCTATGCTGCCATACTAGCCGTGGGAGACGACACTATCACGTGGAAAGCTTGGGCTCGAATTGAATCCGCTCAACGGTAGGCAATGTTGATGATGACTGAATAAACCTCTAACGTTTCGTTAGTCTTACGGCTTGTCTGATCTCAACTGACGTGTACTCGGCAAACATGCTGAATATTGCCCCTATCCTTTCATCTGAGGAGGTCCAAATGCCACTTATATGCCGTGATGCCCTCTTTATAGCTTATTCTTCACGGAAGTGGAAAGAACTTACTGCAGACGAAGACCTGTTCAAGCAGCCGCTCTCTATGGTGTTTGATATACAAAATCTTCCATCAGGGCTCACTGGACTGGGACTTCAAACAGCTCTTATGTTAATCTGGCTCTGTATTCTCAAACCTCTCCGCCAAATGCAGGGCCACGCGGGCCATGTGCTTGACCGTTGGACGCCCAATGGTACCTTATCGTGTAAAAACACGAAGAACAGCCATGCGTCACCGGTTGGATCTTGTCTAGCCTTGGTTTTGGATGTTTATGTGTCAGAACTCAAGGTCGGAGACGCGAATACGCTAATTCTATGGCATTATTTGTGTCTTCGCCTCACAAGTGACCTTGACGTTATCGAGCGTGCGGCTGGTCGGAATGGTCCTGAAGCCGCAAAGGCAGCTCTTGGACAACTGAGGCAATGGGCCGAATCCCCTAGTGCCCGTCGTGCTTGCCTGCATGCGGCTCAGATGTTCATCGTCATCAAGAATCATCGTCGGTCCGATGGGATGATGCTTCATTCCGAAATGGCATTATTTAATGCAGCACTCGTTATGGGGTTTTACTTTTTCACAGCCCCTAACTTCAAATCGAGCGACGGCGCGTGTTTTGACCTGTTTGAAGAAGTGGACTGGACACGCATTGGGACACTCGGCCTGGAGTCGCAGCTTCAGGACGGACGCAATTTCTCTCCAGTTTCGGAAGCCGCTGAGTTCATCCAAAATGGCGGTCCCATTTGTTTCCACGGCGCAGAATACTGCAGTCCATACGGTGCAGCTCGGAGGTCGTTTATGAATGTTGCTTCTCAACTTGAAGAAGTGGGTAAATGGAATGTCCAGGAGTATTGCGACGTACTGCATATAATTAGTGACACCCTGTTAACATCTGATGGTCAGAGCACCAGATTATGATCGTTGATGGGAGTTGCAAAATGCTGTAACCTGCATACTGTTAAAATACGACCCAACCTCTAGCTGATGGATCATGAATTTGTATATCTGTTTCTTGCTTACCGCCATAATCTCTTTGATCTCATAGCTGCCGTGAAATATATCGTGATTAATTGGGATAGATAGGTTCAACGCGGGACGAAGACATTAAAGAAATCCAAAGAACTATAGTGCGCATGGGAACACCCCTTATCTCAATGTGCCACATATTTGTAGTTGAGCTTCTGACCGCTGGTCCTAATCGCCATTTCCATACCAGGACTCGTCCAAAAGTGGGGTGCAACCCACTTCGATCTTTAATATCCCCCACCCATGAGAGTGCATGAAGAAGTTCTGTCGTGTCTGAGAATCTGAGATAGGCGGCTCAGAAGACCCGGGAACCCTAAAATAGAGTATAGCGCGGACTGGGGGATTTTTCCTCGTACAAAATATATTCCAACACCCTGTTCCTATACCTAGCAAAGTCTCGAGCAAGCCAATATCTATTCAACCAACCGCGATATTATCTTCAGTCTTGATGATGACTCCTTACGTCCTTATCGTCGGCGCTGGTCCCAACGGCCTGCTACTAGTACTCATGCTCGGCAAAAAGGGCATACTGTGCGACTTCTCGAAGCCGCATAATCTTTCCATCCAAATAATGCGCAATAAAGAGTTTTATAGGGAACAGTCAGTTTGTGCCAGGCTGTGTACATAGGAAGGTTTTGTTAAGTAATAAGTAGGGTAATATATCTAAACAATGAAAGAAAAAGATCGTGCTTCTACGCAAGTATAAATCTACATAAAGCTCTTAGTTAGCTAACTGCGCAGCCAAGATACAGGCTAGGTCGAAATTGCAGAGCCACCTACATTGCATTCTAGGATTTAATTCAACAAACTAATCTTGCCCGCTGTCAAGGCAAAGACTATGGGCAAATACACCTCAATACCAGCCTCCTTCAAAGTCTTGAGATGCTCAGTTCGGCGTCGCGCGGCAAACTTGGTCTCAGAAATCTCCTTACACTCGCCAACAGGTCCATAAGCGAAACGCTTTTCAACTGACCAAGGGATACCTCCAGCCACAAACTGTATCCAGCGACTTCTCATTTCCTTGCCAACCGCATCTGCAGCGGCGTTGAAGGACAAATCTAAACCTCCAAACAAGAAGAGCAGATCGACGGCATGGTGTGCTCGGCTAGATGCTTGCCACGGGTTGGGTTGGTCAACGACATATTTGTAAACAAGCTTGCCAGAGGCATTTAATTTGTCGGAGATGACTTCCACGGGGAGAGTGTATCGTGCATCGTTCACGAGATCCAATGCACCCAGCTTGCATGCTGTCGGGCGATCAGGAACGACTTGGTACATCTTCCGCAGGGTTGTGCCCCATGCTTTATCTTGTTCAAAAATGGCGGCAATAGTCTCTCCATCCAAGGTTTCGATTCCGTTTCTCCAGATGACAGACTAGCGCGGTTAATATAATAATTGTGAGTAATTAGAGAATATTCCTACCTCATACTCAGTATCGCCTATCATGATCTCATCCACTTGCTCGATCTTCGTCTCCCATCCCCTCAATTCATCGGTCTCCTGTATCCACATGGTGTTGACTTTGCTATCCTTCAGCGCTTGCAGGAGAGCTGGTACTGGAGCCTTGCAGAGAGATGATTCACCGTATTCCTGAATTTTGCCCTCCAGTGCTTTGATAAGTCCGTTCCCTCGCTCAACAGGTAAAGGCGATGACAGGTACAATGAGCCAGACGCGAGGACTGCTCTCTTCATAGGTGGACCAGTGATCAAATGGGCATGGACGTAACAAGCACCCGCACTCTCGCCAGACAACGTGATATTATCCTTCACCTCTCCGATTAGTTCAAGTTCAAATACGCATAATGTACCGACACACCGGATTTCCACCGAACCCGCCAATATACCTTCGCACCCAGTCAAGGCCTAATCGCTGATCCTTGATGGCCAGGTTCGTCTCCCCTCCATCACCAAAGCTGAAGATGTTAAGTCGGTAATTTATTGAAACAAAAATGAAAGGTTGGCCATATTTTGTCGATTCAGCGACGAGTCTTGTTGGGTCTGTATATTCTCAGCGTTTAACCCGAAGTATCTCACCGATTAGAATCATACCGCAGATCTTCGACGCCGCAGAACAGAATGTCATAATTTGCGAGCCACCTAGTACCAGATCAGTCCAACCCAATTCTGAGGTATAGATGGTACCCCCCACATACCATGTATCCAGACCAGTACAGGAAGATTTCCCTTATTTACCGCATTAGGAGGGCATGTGATATCAATTGTTAGGCACTCAAATTCATCCTCCGGTTCCTGCTCAATCAAAAAGTCTTCAGGAATGCGCAAGAGATGGCGAACATCAATATTGACCTGGGGGCATCGCGGCCTATTCCGTAATGTAAATATTAACACGCAAACGTGTTCACCAAGAACGGACACATACCCAAACCGAGAGCTATCGACAACCCGCCCAGAAAAACTCCTAATAGTCTGTGCATGTTGAAACCGCCCTGGAATACTGGCGTACTTGATGCCCCTAAAATGGTTGACAGGGAAACCGTCGCATTGCGTTTCGGTTCCTATAAAAG
Source organism: Talaromyces sp. DC2 (assembly GCA_039119965.1). Lineage (NCBI taxonomy): Eukaryota > Fungi > Ascomycota > Eurotiomycetes > Eurotiales > Trichocomaceae > Talaromyces > Talaromyces sp. DC2. Next base: position 77,584 of record JBCLNQ010000001.1, on the reverse strand, counting down.
TCGCATCGAGAGCATCGTGGTGGACTTGCGGCGGTGCCATTTTCCAGGTGCTTTGCGGGCTTGGTAACGCTCAATTGGAAGATGCCTTAACAATAAATGACCAACTGACTGGCCACTGGGAATGTGGATCTTGCCAAAGCTTACCCCACACAGCTATTTCTCATTACTTCGCTGTTTCTATCGCGGAAATGAACCGCAGTGTTGCGATTGTTGACGTGGTATGGATGTGGGTGTTAACCTCTTTGCCCCCCACTCAAGGTTGGCAATCGGTATACACGCATTGAACATAAAAGAATATTCCTTATACAACCGATATATTGAAATCTATTCCGTTTAAAAAGTAATACGTTGATGTGAGGTGATAAGGCTGGAAGAGGATCATCATATCGTCCAGGACCGTGTAGAGGCCAACGTAAGACTAGCATATAGGTAAAAGAATTAAATTTTCGTGGATGCTGCCGGAGGTGCTACTCCAGCGCCCTCAGACGAGTCTCTGTGCCCAGTGATTTCCCAGCCCCTTCCTCTGTATCTCCCGGGCCAGATGCCACTCCGCCCCGGCGCCAGGATTCCATTTGGATCCAAGCAGTCCTTCAGCTTCTCGTTGAATTTCATAAGTGCATTGTCATTCCACGAGTAAGTTGCGGCAACCTGGTCGCTCAGCAGCAAATGCGTCCGATACTCACCATATCCTTTCTCCGCGGCTTCCTGAATAAGGGACCTCATCACTGCCAGTGCAGTGGAGCGCTGCCTTGGATCATCGCGATTATACACACACTCCACAATCAAATGGAGTTCGCGAAGGCCAACAACAAAATCAAGGAAAAAATCCAGCCCAGATGTAGTCCAGTGCTTTTTGGCTATTTGCCACAACCGCAGCGCATCTGCACCACGTGTAGGGGCCACCGGACTAAAGGCAACATGTCCACCATTTGGCCACCAGTTGACCCACGCAAGCTCTTCAAGGTCCGGCTCTCCACTTGCAATCTTGTCGCGGGACCAGAAGTAGTCGTTCGGTGGTAGGGTCGCGGGGTCAATCCGACGTGCACCAGGTACCTTCGTGAATTCGCGGTGGATGATGTCGAGCTTCAGTTGGCGTGTCTCCTTCGGGCCGTAGCATGTGCCAAAATATAACCAGGTGCATTGGCCGTAGGGGTGGTGTTTCAGGTACTCGGACATTTTCTCAGTAGGGAAAGGTCCCTCTCCCTGGTAAAAGGCCGTTCTGGGTTTTCCAGACAGTGCTAGAATTTGCAAAGCATGACGAATGTTTGCTGCATTGTCAAGGATCATAGCAATGCGTAGAGGCCGTACTATCTCCACGAGCTGCGCTAAATCCTCCTCTTTCTTGAATGCATATAGCTGGAGTAGAATAATTAGTGATAAATTGCCAATGGGACTCTCGGACAACCCACAAAGCTCTCATGACCACCTGGATCTGGCATCAGGCCAAACCCCATCTTAGTCACAATGCCGTAGTTTGATTGTGAGAATATGCCACTGCGTATTTGTATTAGTGAAGCAGTTAAGGCCATCATCTCGGGGCCAAACGTACTCGATAAAAGGCCCAAATCCATAGGGAAACACCTGCCAAGTATTGTTACCCGGCAAGGCACCCATACCAGTCCGGACCACCTCGCCGGTTGGTGTGACAACTTCAAGACCAGAGTGCATAGCCCAGTGATCCCCGTACGGTGTATACCCGACTCCGTGGTCAAGCGCGTTTCCTAGTACTGATCCGCCTCCTAGGTCAGGAACATCGATCCAGAGGTGCTTATAGCCACGTCTTTGGACCTCCTCATAGAGTGCGTAGTAGGAAACACCAGGCTCCACTAAGCAGGTACAGTCCTCCGGGTTGATGTCTAGAATCCGATTCATGCGTTTTCCAAGGTCGATCACGACTGCCCCTCGAACCCGCGGTGCGGCTCCTCCGTAACCAACTATGAAACTTCCAGTTAGAAAAACACTATCCTGCAGAGTTTTGACGGGGACGTACAATTTCGGCCCATTGAAATGGGATGTAGAGGAATGAGGTATTTATTCGCCCAGTGAACAATTTTCTGGACCTCTTCCGTACTGCCAGGATAGGCAACCGCAGACGCAACCAGTTCTTCCTCATCTGCAACGGCCATCCCATCATGCGTATTGGGGGCTGATTTGAATGTTGTCAATCAGAAGATGCTTGCTGTATTTTATACTAAAAGGCCACTCACGCTCCATGTACCTATTTAAAACATTAATCTGCTGCTCATTGAAGGCATCGTGGATCAAGAGTATCTCTCACCAGCCATCATCAAGTGGTTTGTCATTAACTTCGACGTTCTCGTCACCGAGCTCCTTTGCAAGTTCATCGATCGCTCGAAAAAACCGCGATTGCTCAATTCCTTGTGGTATCACGGGCAAACGTTGTCTAGGCCGTAGTGGCTTGGTTGCAATATCTTGTATAAGACCTTTGGCGCGATGCGCCTTATGCAACAGGCGCGCTGGCACACCATTGTGCTTTTGTTCCAGTGTGGGAATAGAGGTAAGCCCATCATCAGGCATGTTGGAGGTTGTTATTGTGCCGAGAGATTCTGAAAGGTACGGGGCAGCCTAGACCTTTAATAACCAAGACATGGGTGAAGTCAAAATGAACTGAAAATGAAATAGTCGACACACTCATACCCCTTGGGGCAAACACACTTAGGATACACATTACCCCACGCAGATTAGGGTTAGATGTGGGGGATGTCCCGGTGGACCAGCTCACCCCACATCGTGCCATCTAAATGTTATCTCCCCTGTCTCCTGCAATATCCAGTTTCGAGGACCTGTACCTTAACTGCCGTGTTCACTTGCAGTTTGATGACAATACTTAGAAATGTCCCAACCAGTTGCTGTGATAACCGGCGCGTCATCGGGAATGGGGCTCGCCGTGACGAAACATCTGGTCGCGAAAGGATGGCGAGTCGCCATGGCCGATATTGATGGGGATTCTGGACAAAAAGTTGCGACTGAACTTGGAAACCAAGTGTTGTTTTGCCACACAGACGTCGCATCATATCATCAACAAGCATCTTTATTCGAAAAAGCGTTTTCGTGGGGAGGCGGCAGGCTCGACCTCTTTGCCGCCAATGCCGGGATTGCCGACACGCAATTCCTGCACGAAAACGATTACCAGTACGATGAGAATAGCCTGCCGCTCCCTTTGAATCTCAAGGCCCTGGATGTGAACCTCACAGCTGTGATACAGGGTATATGGATTTTCAAACACTACGCCCGGCGGAACAAGATCGCAGGCGGCAAGGTCGTCATTACCTCGTCTTCTGCAGGGCTATATCCCATGGAAACAAACCCCGTATACACAGCCTCCAAACATGCCCTGGTTGGGCTTACCAGAGCCCTGGGGCCGGTCCTGCAACGGCAGAATATCCAAGTGAATGCCATCTGCCCGGCGTTTGTGCCGACGGCCCTGTGCCCGAAAGACATGCTGGATCGCTTTCCGAAGGAACATATCACTCCAATGTCGACTGTTATCAAAGCATACGATACCTTTCTTGAAGATGATAGCCTTTGTGGACAGACTGTTGAACTTAGTCTGGACAAGCTGTATTTTCGCACGAAGCCCGACTACCCGAATGAAAGCCAACGCTGGTTAGGGGAAGAGTCAGCCAGTTTTTGGGAGGAGGCTTATAAGGCACCGGTATCCTGATTATGTCAAGGGGATATGGCTATAAGGAATATTTATAAAATATTTATGTTTTGATAGAACCACGCCAAGCTGTTTTGTAGTCATATATATTGGGATCTGTCATGGATAGCAATAAACAACTGCGGGAGTGTGGCTAATATCGCGTCACTGTCTCTCTTCAATTTCATAGTAGGTTCCCAATTCTCGACCCGTAGCCAATAGCAATTGATTTTTGACCAACGGGGGTTGCTCATAATTCGATCGCCTTGTAAGTGGAGCACCACAGATTCAACACCAGGTCCTTAACTCACCAAACGCGTTATGGAAAAGAAAAAAAGAGGAAAGCATGGGTAACGACAAGCGCTCTCCACAGGGAGAACCACCACAGCAACTACAAGATGACCCTGACATCGGGAATGCCTTACAGTTGGGCGTTCGTTCACCCGCAGTGGCAGCTAAAAAAAAATGCCGTGATATTGTTGCAATGAATCGTACACTGACCTCGTGGCGGCATAAAATAAGCTCACTCTTACTTGATATTCTGACCCTGATCCAATTGGTCGTTTAAACATCGTTATAAACACCTTTCGGCCTAGTGCGAAGTCCACTACCCCACAACCGCAAAGTAAATTTTAACGTGATGCCATCTGATGCCAGGAAAGATGACCAGCTTATGTAGCAATATCCCTCGTAACTTTTTCCTTCCCCTATTGGAAAGTGTTACACGTTCATGTATATTTTGTGAAGCCACCTTGTCCATATATAACGATGTTGTTCAATGCATGCAAAACAAGCTCCGCATATTATCGGGGACACATTTGCACAAGTTCGCCTAAATGAACCTCGCCGTATGCATTGTATAATCCGTTGGAACCCCTACCTGTGGCGTAATCGTACCCGGCACTTAATGTCTAACTGTTTGACAAACCAAACATTTTTCGTTTTAGCCTCGGCCTCCGGATCAACAAGCTCGAAATCAAAGCGTCGAATCAATTGTGGAACCAGCTTGCATATCTCCATCAGGCTGATATTCTTCCCTATACACGTCCGTGCCCCAGCGCCAAACTGTTCCACATAACCGCTATTAGCTATAGTGTGCATATTCCGCGCAACAAGCACTTACAGCCAAGAAGTTACGCTCCATTTCGGAGAGTCGGGCGGGATTCTCTATCCACCTTTCTGGCCGATAAGAATCTGCATCGTTCCCAAATACGGCTCGGTTCCGGTGGGCCACCCACGCGTTCACACCGACAATCTCCTAGAATGGTGGGAATCATGAGCGTCGCGTCAAAAACCAGAAGAGAGGGGCTATAAGGGTTGGCAAATCACTTACCCCTTCAGGGAAAAACCTGCCCGAGAGCGTGACACCACCCTTGGGAACAACGCGAGCGAGAGGTAACCCCGTCGCCGGATGTAAGCGCAGGGCTTCCTTGATGCATGCCTGAAGATATGGTAGTGCTTGTGACTGCTGGAAAGTGACCTCAGACGATGAAAGCTTTCCGTCGGCTTCAGCTAGACGGATCTCGTCGAGGAGCTAGATAGACGAGCGTTAGTGATATGCACAGCTATTGTGCTGAATGGCTCGGGCGCACCTTCTGGTGGACGTTTGGATGTTTACACAGATTATACAGGACAGCTGTCAGAGAGACGGAGGTGGTATCCGAGCCCGCACCAATATTAGTAATGCAAGTGGTGAAAATATCCGCTTTGCTGATCTTGTCAGGATTCTTCGCATGCATATCCAGCAACTTCTTCAGGAAAGGATCCGGAGAGTCGCTATTGGTCTTCTCTGTCAACGTCTTCCGGGCGTTGGAGATTTGCTGCAATGTAAAGGAGACCAGGTGGGCAATCCCGCCTGCAGGGAGCAGATCGAGTAGCTTTGACAAAAGTGGGTGTACCTCATGGTAGATACCCACGTGGGCTGCATAGACAGATATGAATGGAGTGAGTAAATTAAAGATTCCTGGTCCTTTCCACTGTCCAAGAACCCGAAACGCTTGTTGACCTGCCATGCCAGTTTAGCCCAATTGTTAACGTCTTTAGGTGTACTGTCAGGAGGCCTGGTGCGTACCATAATGAGGCCAATGGCATCAAAAGCGTAAAATTGCATCCAGTGCTGCAAGTTGAATGACTGCCCTGACTGGGCAAATTCAGTTAGACGGTCGAGAAGAGCAGCTGTGCATTCGGAAACACACGTCTCCATCTGGATCAGACTCGTCATGCTGTAAAGAGTGGCTACTCTTCGTCGATTTGCGGCGTGGCGCCGAGGCTCCACGTCTGTGAACAAGTCATGCGACTCAGGGCGGGGATTCGCACTAGCAAGATACCATGGCGCCTATTCTCAAAGTCAGTATCTGTGCCATGCCGCCTAGACGCTGTGGTGACTCCATGAGAAATCGTACCTTCACGAACGCAGAGGAATGCGAATAGATTATACGAATTGCGTCGGGGTCATCAAAGGAATACTGACCGGGGGCTATGCGAACGACCGGTCCTGCAAAGTACTTTGGTTACCATTCCATTGACGTCAAATTAGATGGCGAGTAGGGACTAGCACACCATGAGATCTGTGCAGGTCAATGTTTGCCATCTCAAAATTTCCCCTGTTCACCGCGCGCAAGTACCACAGTCGGGTTAATCGAGCCCATACCGGACCGGGAACATCCCGCAGAGGGTGTAGCAGTACTCGAGCGATACAAACCAGACAGTAAATCGCAGCAGCAGTTACAACTGCCAACCATGGCTGAAAGAATAATGAGATTCGTTCATATATGTTCTCCATAATTCAAGTATCGGCTCATGTGGCCCTGAATAACTGTCCTGCTGCTCCTCCGGGGAGTAGAGGCGGCCTTTTAAGGATTTTCCCCAATACCTGGGCCAGGATGGCAAATCTTCACATCTCAAGGAGCAAATCCTTGCTGGGACGTTCCCCGCACCCCACATAATGTTGCGGTTCCCATGGGGAAGCCCGTAGTTACTGCGCACTAGTTAGCATCAATAGCCCATAGTTAATCGACAAAGCCGACCTAGCATACAGATTACACGCCCGGGCTCGGACCCGCAACCTCTGAACTCAGCTTGTAGGCGTCACCGGGCCCGCTGGGTTTGGAAGGTCATGTCTGACAGTCTGGCTGCGAAACGGAGTCGTTGGGGAGGCACATCGTCGTCGGTCTATACCGCATCCGCAGACTTTTGGGGGCTATGGAAAATATGGAACACGTCCGTTGGGCATTGAAGCATCTAATATAATCCAGCTAGCCGACGCAATACGGGCCCCACACGCAGAGTGCGGACGCACTACAGTTTAGTACAGAAGCTACCTCCTCAGATATCTCTCCCTCGGTTGCCGTGTCCTGCTCTGGCGTCTATTTGATGTAATGTCGTATACCGAAGTCGTTTGCAGTCTACTGGTCCCGGTGAAAATCCCGGGTGTTAAGTACTTTGTTTTGTCGGCGACGCCAGCAGTCTCGTGGTGCCGGAATGCACGAGTCCCTGGCAGCTTATTCGGGGTTCTTCTCTCCGTATCGCAAACAGGTTTAGCGACGAACACGTCTGCTACATGGAGAAGCATCTAGTCCCGATCTAGGGGCCTCTACGATCGTACTACAATGCACGTCTGACAGAGAAGTTTGGGTCTGCCACAGCAGCTGATATCAACACGAATAAGGGCATATGGAAAAGTAATTTGGGAGCGTCTATGCACTACAGCCCGCACGCAATCCATAAACATGACAACCGACGATCACTTGTAGTTTCCCTCGAATATAATTGTCCTATCCTTGGTCAGCAAAACTGTACCAATCGCGAGAACTGGAAACTCACACTTATTGAGAACTAGACACCTTGACCTCTTTGATCTCCCGTAACACCGTCTCTGCAATCCGGAATCCCTCGAGACCTGCAGGCATGCCAGCATATATTGCAACCTGCAGCAAAGCTTCTCGGATCTCAACTTCCGAGAGCCCATTGGTAATTGCACCACGGACATGAACCGCTAATTCCGCGCCGCGGTTTAACGCGCACAGCATGCCGATATTCAGCAGGGACCTGGATTTGCGGTCGAGCCCGGGACGGGACCAGATGGATCCCCAACACGCCTCTGTGACAAGCTGTTGCATCGGCTGGGAAAAGGAGGATGCTGAGGATAAGGATCGGTCAACGTAGGCCTTTCCGGCCACTTCGTAGCGGATTCGAAGGCCCTCGTTGAAGAGGAGTTTGTGAGCGTCATTGAGCGAAGATTCTTGGTCAGCCATGTTGGTGAGCCGACTAATATTGCAGTCGCAATAGGCCAATAATATGTCGGAAGATGAAATGTTGTTTCAGTTATATGTCGCAGTCAGGGCTTTGAAGAGCATGATAAGTCAAACCCCCCACATGCAAATTTCCCCCACTTCCCCGTCACCAGCCTATTCTGGTGTACATCAAAAGTCTCTGATTATCTTATTGATACGAAATCTGTCAGGACAGATCATTTCGTAATCACAAACCATGTCGCCACGGGAGCTAGGATTTATCGGTCTAGGGGTCATGGGATATCCTATGGCCTTGAACCTGCTTAAGAAGCTCAAGGATGGGGCGAGGCTGCATGTGTACGATGTGGACGACCGTGCTCTAAGGAAATTTGAAGCAGAGGCCCCGGAAAAGGTGCACGTTTGCGCGAACGCACGTGAGGTTGCAGAATCATCGGTATGCTTCATTTGCAATGTGAAGGAGGCAACCCACTAATTAACGCTGCAACTAGACGGTCTTGTTTACTATTGTCCCAGAGGGAAGACACGTACAAAACGTGTATCTCGACGAAGGGACAGGTGTGGTTACAACGTCGGTTGATGACAAGATCTTAGTCGACTGCTCCACCATCGACACAGCGACCTCGATGGGCGTGGGTGAGGCTGTCCGCCAGAAATCCAAGACCGCAGCTTTCTACGACGCTCCTGTCTCGGGAGGGTCATTAGGAGCGGCGGCTGGCACCTTGACATTTATGTTGGGTTGTTCGGAGGATGACCCGAATCTCGAACTGCTGAACGAGCTGATGAGCTCCATGGGCTCAAGCATTTTCCCATGTGGCGGCTTCTTGCTGGGCCTGACGGCGAAGCTCTGCAATAACTACTGCTCTGGGCTCATCGCGATCGCCACCGCCGAGGCGATGAACATTGGCATCAAATCTGGGATGAATCCTTCATTGCTCGCCAAGGTCTTTGCCACCAGTACTGCTCAGAGCGTGATTAATGACAAGTGGAATCCCGTCCCCGGTGTCTGTCCAAATGCGCCGGCTAGCAAGGGGTACCAGGGTGGCTTTAAGGTACAGCTGATGAAGAAGGACTTTGCACTGGCCGTCGAGGCTGCAGACCGCGTTGGTGTTCAGTTACGGTTGGGTATATCCGGGTTACAAGTTTATCAAGAGGCAAGTGAGGATGAGAGGTGCCGCGACCTCGACTCCCGAGTTGTTTTCCGGTACATTGGGGGTGACGAGGACTGGGAAACAAAGTTGCGAGCGCGAGGCTAATGTATGAAATTAGCTTTGGACGGATAGAAGATTATGCCAACTCTCCTCTTCACGTTAATATCAACTAAACTAAACACCTCGTAATCCAAGAGCACGATGTTTATTCTTGTTCCACCACTGTACATCATGCGCCATGACCACCTCCACGTTGTGTCCATCAATGTGTTCCAACCTGCGAATACGGGACAGAGTTTTCTCTGCACGCGTCTTGTCAACATGAATGCAGCTATCATTCCCACGCACATCTTTCCAAGTCGCAATTTGCCGCTCTCCAGTAAGCAAACTTGAGTTGTGGCAACTGTCCCCTCCAAGATAGATCCAGTGGTCGGGGCCGACGCGACAAAGGAGGTTGATATGGCCAGGTAGGTGCCCGGGGGCATCGGCAACATAGACTGACCCATCCCCAAAAAGATCTAGGACTGCTTCGAGTGGTCCTAGAGCTTTCCATGACGACGTGCCTGGTGAGGGAAACTCCGTGACATGGGGGTTGTTGCGGAAGAGATCTGGATCGAAGAACTGATGTGATGCGGTACTTCCAAGCCCCTTGTCAAGCAAGTCGAGAGAGCCAGCCCCGACGAAGAATTGCGTATTAGGAAAGTCTGCAGGGTCACCGTGGTGGTCGTAATGGATGTGACTGAGAATGACCGTATTGATCTCCCCTGAATTGATACCTGCCCGTTGCAACGACTGCGCGACTCCTGGACCCAGGACGTATGGTCGACGCGACTCCAAATGTGCCTGCTGCTCCTTCATATACCCTTCCAGCTTCGCTCGCAGTCCCAAGTCAAAGAGCAGGCGTCTTGGCTTTTTCTCGCTTCCGATGCCGGGGTGGCTGATGAGAAAGCTTAACGAGAGAACAGTAACTGCAGAATCTCCACTTGGGGAGACGAATGCACGTTCTGGGAGCGTTATCTGACCCCCATTGATTGGGGACACGTTGACATAATTCTGTCCTTCAATGGGTGCTGGCAGTGAATCACCCATTTTGGCGACAAACCTGATGGAATAGTTCCGAGACTGGTGTTGGGTCCGTAAACTTCTCGGACTTATCTGGGTTTCAGAAACCTTTATTTTTTTTATTTATTTTTTTTTTGCCTCGCTTCTGCTGGGGAAATCTACTGCAGCTGGCATCGAAGCTGTTACTGTATGTGGGGAGCGCATCATACCCCACAAGCTATTCACAGAACCATGTCTTTGCGCTGCCACTCAAAAGAACCCAGTTCAGTAACTTTCGGTACTGCTTCTTGATATAGCCGCGTTTATCCTTCCTGTCATGGCCATGCCAATGAACTCCATCTCTCAGATTCTTAAGCACCCGAACGGGCAAACCACACATGTGGTTGTCGATGACTATACAGACCCCTGGGCGGAGCCCGAGACGATCCTTATACAAGGGGGCTTTGCCAGGCATTCTGCGTTTTGGTACCACTGGATTCCATCTTTATCACGGCACTATCGCGTCGTCCGACGAGACACAAGAGGACACGGCAAGTCGTCCGCTCCGAGGGTAGAAGATAATTACGCCTACACGCTCGACACTCTACTCGACGAAATCGTCGACACGCTTGACCAGCTGAATGTTTCCAAGGTCCATTTTATTGGAGAGAGCACCTCAGGCATGCTCGGCGAAGCATTCGCCGCCAGGTTCCCTTCCCGCCTACATAGTTTGACCATTATCTCCAGCCCGACCCATCTCCCACCAGCAGCGCTTGAGCTCTTCGCATTTGAATACCCGACCTGGCCCGAGGCCTGTCGAAAACTGGGTTCAAGGGGCTGGGGCGAGCGTCTCGCCCGTGTTCCGGGAACTTTGTCGGCATCAGACCCCAAGTATGAGGCCTGGTGGCTTTCGCAGATTGCAGTCAGCTCCGGCGAGGGACTTGCGGGGTATGCTGAGTTTCTAACATCCTTCGACGCTCGGCAGTTCCTATCGCTGATCTCGGTGCCCATGCTGATTTTAGCCCCGGCCAAGAGCGCTGCGACGAGCCTGGAGGAGCAGCTGCGTATTGCGAGACAGGTCGAGGACTCTAGACTTGTTATCATACATGGGCGAGGCCACGAGATATATGGGGACAAGGCTGATGATTGTTTAAAGGCAGTCAGTGAATTTTTGCTCCAAGTTGAGCTCCGCTCTTCCCTGGACTTGACGTGACTTTAAGTGCCCGTAACCGTGACGATCATCCTCCCTTGATAGAGACATAGCTAGCATGTACTCTAGACTGAATATATCAATTAATGGCAGCTACCAACTATCCATGACGCACTATTTCCTTCCCGTCACACCGAGGTCGCAGAGAGATTCTTAGACATACCAAGGAAAGACGTTATATATGGCCTAGAGACATATGTCGCGCTTAATCAGGGGTTTAATTTTCTATAAATCATTGTGGCAATGCAGCTGGGGGCAACAACACGTTCTTTGTGCAGAGCTCCATTTCCTGCAGGTCTATAAACCACCCATAAAGACCCCCCATGCTCGAGCCAAATCGTCCGCTGGGATACTCGCCATCAGGTCCAGAATCGTGTCCGCACGTTCCGTACGCGGGTCTGGCCCTGCTACCGTTACCACCTCCCCCGAAACACCGGTCTCTCGTCCACCGTAAACCCGCGAATAGAGATCCCCAGTCTCCCACTTGAAGGCCGCCCACGGCGCGTGCCCATTAGCGAACGCAATTACATCCTTTGCAAACTGAACCGCAACTCTGCGCTGACTCTCCGTGAGATGCTCGTTATAGTTCTGGAAGAGGTAGGCCACGTCTAGAATATGATTGGCTTGACCCTTCCATGGGCCATCCCACGTGTTGGCCTCGTTGAACTGGTAGACGAAAGCGTGGCCTGACCAGCAGTGTGCGTAGTTCAGAACAGGGACAAAAAACAAAATGTCGTTTGCAAATCTGAAAATTGCCTTGAAGGCCTCGTCCTCTGAGATATCTTCTGTAATGGAATATGCCGACAGGACCTGGGCGGCTTTCTCCGCGGAGCCTAGCGAGCGCGTCAACGATCCTCCAAACGACGCGGCGATTCCCTCCCTGCTGCGATTGATCATCATAGTCAAGATACTGGCCTGTAGTGCAATATGTTAGGAAACTAAGCGAGAACTATATAGGGGGAGGTAGGGTACATCGAACTGGCAGTCGCCAATCATAATCTCCTGGCACCAGTTGCGGCCGGGTGAATTTAGGGGGCCTGCGGTTCCTTGGTAAATCTCAGCGTACGTATGCGCCTTGATACCGAGAGCTCCGCCAAGGGATGGTAGCAGAGCATCGGTCGGGCGAACTGCAGATATGATAGCTCGGGTGTCCATTTGCACCAGCGCCTGTACCCGCTTAGAAGGTGACAATGCTCCCAGGCCAAGCCTATCAATGAGCGTCTTGTAAGTTGACTCGGTCACATGGTGCGAAAGCGGCTGCATGAGAAGATTTGTTCCACTCATGCTGACCAGCCGTTTGAACAGGGGGACGTCGGATTGAAGGTGGTGTGTGGCCGACACTAGAAAGAGACACGATCAGCCCTGGAATGGCACGGAATTTGAGGAAAGAAAGAGAGACAGACCGGCTCCGGCGCTTTCGCCTAAAACTGTGATTTGTTCAGGATCGCCACCGAACCCAGAAATATTTTTCTTGATCCAGAGAAACGCGGCCCGTTGATCAAGTAACCCATTATTTGGTTGATAATCGTGCTCTTCTAGCTCCGCGGAGGTGAGAAATCCAAATACCCCTAGACGATAGCTGTATATGTCCGTTAACCCTTGACCTGGCCAAGGGCGGGCGACAAGGGACTAGTGCAAATACTTAACGTTTACCCCAATGACATGTTGTTTCTCGGCTATCGAGAGAGCAACGACCTGTTTGAAGTCGTACTGTGGCCATGCGTTGGACCCAATCGCGTATCCCCCTCCGTGTAGAAACACTACCACAGGGAGATTGGATTGGGCCGTGACGTCTGCTGGAGTAGTTATATTCAGGTTGAGGCATTCCGTCTCCGACTGCTCCAGATCAGGGACCGGGAGCCTCTTTTGAATGTGCGCGAATTCGATTTCAATGCCCTTGGGCGGCGAGACGACCGTTGGTCTATGGTGTCAGCCTTAGTCTTTAATGGATTCATGGCACCCTACCCTAGCTTTGTGGCATCGAGGGGTGTAGTTACTCCTTCAGAGAGGTTCGGGGGGTCCCATTTGCCTCTCAGGGTAGCGTACTGGATGCCCAGAAATTGGTTAGTGGAAGAGAAGGATAAGCCTCGTACGACACCCAGTGAGGGGTGGCGGAAGTCAATGGTGGTAGCCATAGCGAGATGCCCGAGTAATATGGATAACGAATGGGTTTTCGTAGTGCGGAAGTGAAGCCAAAGCTTCAAGCTATATGTATTGGGACCTCCGACTGCTTACTGGTATCCCACCTGGTAATATATGTGGGGTATCTGAGGGTCTCACGCTGGCTGGATTCCCAGGATAGCAAGTTTAATTAAGGCCGTTGTGCCCCTAGGCAGGTTATTGCTCACTTCATTGTAAAAGTGCCTACTTTGGCAAAGAAGAAGGAAAGAAAAAAAAAAAAAAAAAAAAAAAAAAAAAAAACAACCCTCGTCCCTCAAAGATCGATTTTGTTCCACTTGTTTCCCCTAACCTAGACAACGGTCGTCTCAGACACGTAGCACCAGATTCAAGCGGTGGGTTGCTTTAATTATATTATACCTTTGCGCAATAACCAGCACGCCTGACCGGATTTCATTGAAAGGAGATCTTTCGGGGCCCCAAACATTGTCTGGAGATGGGCTGCGAGATACAGCAATATATATCCACACCAAGAGGAATGGCATTGACTACGTCTTGCTGTCCTCGCCCACGATAGTTTAGAACCTCAGAAGGAATCATCCATTTATATAATAGTGGGGTGACCAGTATTGCCGCCTCCCTTTTTGGAACATAAGCACTAATCTCACCACCATATAATTCTACCAGGTAAAATAATAACACATCTAAAGCAATTGATATTTTAAACAGGCACTATAAACTCTTGATTAATATAGAATTATAGATGGCAGAGGTAAGGCACTTCATCTTATTTGAAGGACTTGCATCTATAACCTTTATTCTATTAGCTAGGATTGTAGATAAATCAACTGAAAATATCCAGAGATTCAAATAATAACTATCTAACATGGTTACCCCCGTTGTGTGAGTGTTAGTAGCGTTGTAACAGTTCGGGTACAGAGTCGACTACTCAATCTATCTCCTGATTGAGAGTCTGGCGTCTTACCCCGGATTCTCGATTGTTACCCCACACTCGGTAATCTGAGAGTGCAGCTTACTATCTAGTGTAAGAGCCCTAATTTCCCTTGGCAGGTAAATTACTACAGATATCCTCGCGTTATGGGTTCGTCTACCATAACTCGAGCCTTGTACTTTGCGAGGATAGCCAATGCAGCCCTGCCTTTTTGGACAAGCTACAGTATCTTCGTTTCACTTGACTGAGCCTGCCAGTAGTTTGCGGCTTCTGGTGACCAACCATTAACCAGTCTGGAAAAGCGCAGAGTAAGTACCTCCTTGGCTACGGACGGTGACTCTGACGAACCCCCACCAAAGCTCCCGCGGACACTGGCAGGCAAATGCAAACTGCCATGGACATTCGTGTGGGATAACTCGATCTCCTGATGACACAACCTCGGTTTACCCCACAGAAGTCGCTAGGACCGCAACCGCGCAGTACGAGCACCCGGCAAACATATAGAAAAGGGGTTAAGCCACAATTTTGAAGACGAACACCTTCCCACAAACGCTGGAAAGGTTTTATCGTACAAGATGGCCTTTGGTATCCTAAGTCCCTCCCATGGACCGCATCATGTTGGCGGTACAAGCCTCTTGGACACTAGTGGCGTGGATGAAGCTCCGTCGTCGGTTGTCCAGCTTGAGCTTGGAACCGGAAAACATTCAAAGACGGTTCTGATTCCCCAGCCTTCTAAGGACCCCAACGACCCGCTTCGGTGGCCGCTATGGCAACGCGACCTCATGTTTTTCATGTATATTTACTGCACAGTTCTGTGTGTTGGCGGGTGAGTCAACTCCACCTACTCAATCGGCCGGTTTACGTTAGCTCATAGCTAACTGTGGCAGTATTGGCCCGATGCTTTCAGCATCAGCGGCAGTCCTGGCCCAGAGCCTCAACGTTAGCTATACGGATGTCACCCTGTTAACGGGATATAACACTTGTGCTGTCGGCGCAGTAAGCTTAATCCCGATCCCCATTGTTTCCCCGTGGTCAACGATAGCATAGTACGCTAAGACATTAGGATATAGGGTGGCATTTTGCTCTCGGCTCTCTCCAGGAAATTTGGGAAACGCCCAGGATTCATCTTCTCCATGACCTGTGCTTTTGTGGGGACCATATGGGGCGGAGCGGCGACATCCTATAACTCTCTACTCGGTGCACGGATTGTTCAGGGATTCGGTGTGTCGATGTTCGAATCTGGTGAGATATATATTTTGATTGCAGCCCAGTCCTTAGTTTCCCATACACTGACAGTTTTAACCAAGTAATGTTTGCTGTTATTGGCGATCTCTACTACGTCCACGAACGGGGGACGAGAGTGGCTGCATTGACGATCGCCATCTCCGGGATCGCGAATCTGCCCACTGTGATATCCGGACTGATTACGGATCGACTCGGTTGGAGATGGAATTTCTGGATGCTGGCCATCTTTCTTGGGATTGGATTGGGTCTAGTGCTTCTTTTTGCGTGGGAGACCGCTTTTGAGCGCCATCCAGAGGCTGTCAGTCCCGATATCCAACCCGCAGAGGTACGTGGTTAGAAAATTTAAAGAACCCTCCCCTGTAGCTATGATTCAGTTCCTGGACCTAATCTTCGTGTCAAGGAAACGAGCGAGAAAGCTCCTAGCTCCGGTCAGGCGCAATGTGAAGCCGTCGAAAACATTGATACGATCCCGGTCCCTAATAATCTCACCCGCAAACCCTTCCTGCACCGCCTGTCTCCTTTCTCGGGCGTGTATTCCCACATGCCCTTATGGCAGATGATCCTCAAGCCTTTCCTGATCCTCATCCACCCGGCCGTGGTGTGGGCTACCGTGCTCCTCGCCATTTCCACTGCATGGTATGTCGTGGTCAGTTTTGTCGTTGCGCAGATCTTCACTGCCCCTCCATACTACCTAGAGGCTCTTGATATTGGCTACATGTCTGCAGGTCCCCTCGTCGGCGGCATGCTGGGATCGATTCTGTGTGGTTTGGTGTCAGATCCTCTCGCTCAAGCGCTCGCGCGTCGCAACCGTGGTGTCTACGAGCCCGAGTTCCGCCTCGTCTTGATCGTCCCAATGCTGGTATTCAGCACGCTTGGCTGGTTTCTGTTCGGAAACCTAGTCGGCGCCGGCAAGTCACCTTCTGTCATTGCCGTTGTGTGGGCCCTCACTACGATTTCACTCCAGTTCTGTATGACGACGATCGGCGCGTATATTCTTGATGGGTATCCGAGAATCTCGTCCGAGGTGTTTATTATCGGGATGGTGGCGAAGAATTTTGTCTTCTTTGGGCTTTCGTGTAAGTGTCTTTACCCACTGTTCCTTTCTTCATGTCCAGTTATGCTGATATGGTGGGGTTTGTCTAGTTGGTGTCAACAACTGGGTCGCAGCGTGGGGACCGGCTAGGGTCTTTGATACGATTGGGGGCATCCAGGTTGCGCTGTGTCTCCTTTCCGGAGGCGTGTGGGTGTTTGGGAAGAAGTGGAGGGCTCGTTTTTACAATCAGTGAGACCGCTCAAGCGCAGCATGTGGGCTGCTTGTATGGTGGCGTGCGACCAATATAACCAGTTTACTGTATAGACCGAGGAGAAATGGAGACTATATATTACTGCTTACATACCTAGGGCGGTTCGTGTATTCTAAAAAAGCCCGAACTGCCTTGCTAGTGCCTTGTATGACTTTGGTCCACTTTCTCTTGGGAATATAATTCTCGGGAGGCTTGGTGGTGGTGGTTCAACTATTACCGTATGATTTGTACTAGGATGGATACCAGTTGTAGTACAAATTTTGGGTTGAATATTACAGCACAGAAGTATGCCAAAAAAGAAATCTCCAAGGCCCAAATCGAGCTCTCAAGCTCCGGCCAGAATCCAAAACCAAGTCATAGGTATATGTATTAATATCGCGAATGAGAACTTGAGGTGTTCTGATTTTTCCTTTTTGTTCACACCCCGTAAGACTAGGCCAAAAATAGAAGTTCAACAATGTAAGTTTAAAGCATGGGGGGGGGGGGGGGGGGGGGAAGATAGGACTAGATACTCTAGCTACAAAAAGCTCACTGCCCGAATTGGGCGGCAAAAATAACTCTGGCTCAAATAGTAAGTGGGGAGCTTCAGTCTCCGTGAGACTAGCTATCAACCCGCACAGTTCGTGTAGCTGTACTGCTGCTGGGAGATTTTGGAACGCAGAGATGGACAATATGCAATCCCGCTCATACCTTTGATGCATTTGCAATAACGTGGTTCTCTGGTTTTGCGGACGTATAATGTTGCGTAAAGTCATACTGAATGGCCTTGAGACTCGCAACCATCTCCTTGGCGAACTCGACATCCTTTTCGGCCCGCAAACACATATTGAAGAATTCGTCCTTGCCCGATTCGAGGACTGTATCCGGATCGGTCCTAAACATTCGTTCCAGATTGGAACTGGAGACAGGGTCGATGATAGTCGTATACTTTTCGCGGCGCACAGTGTTGTATACATCGAGGATATCGTCTGTCGCCTGACCGCTCCATATCCCGTATAGGCAGTCGTATAGCCCGCCGACGTCTACGATGCCGCCGGTTAAACCTAGGCCTCCACTATTTGAGTGTCAGAAATACAAGTATACAAGGATACATAGGGTGTGTGGCGGGCTCCCTTACAAAGGATTACACAGATGAGCGGCATCAGCTGCAAGAAGAAAACGACCGACCCGCATGGCCACGGCCAGGCGCTGGTGCACGCGATAGGGACTAAAGTTGACAAGCTTATACTGGTCCGGGGCAGGATTTCCAGGAAGCATAGCTTGGAACTTAAGGGGCTGGCGTTCTGCAAGCTGCTCATGCGTGAACCCAGCTTTCTCGCCGTACGACACTCGCCACATGCCGTCAGTTGTGATTCGGGACGCCATATGCCAGTGTTCGGGGTGGACTATAAAGTTTGCATCCTCGTAGCCATACTGGTGGAAGTCATAGTAGACGTTTGTCGCGACGATTTGCTCGTCCCAGGTCCGGCCGGGAAAGTTCCAGTCCCCGTGCAGCGAGCGCCGAATCTGCGAGTTGGCCCCATCACAGCCGACAATGTATGTCGCCTGCTTGGTTGTTTCTCCAGCCGGAGTGGACACCGTTACCCACGCTTTGTCCTCGTCCTGCCCGATGGCCGTGACCCGGTGTTCCCACTTGATCTCGGCGCTGGGATGCCGTTGAATATGGCGGAGGAGAATTTCCCCCAAGCGCCCCAACGGTAGACAAGCGACTCGATCCGGGTCGTCATCGCCGGTGATGCTGTTGCTCAGCCCTGTCAAGTAGGTACCATCGAGCTTCCGCCAGCACATTTTGTCCATGTTGAATCCCTCAGCGCGGACATCATCAATCACGCCCGCGCGCCGTAATTCGTACACGGCTGGCGGGCCGTAATGGGTTGCTCGCGGGCGGCTATCGAGGGCAGCAGCGGCCTCGAGAATGGTCACAGGGATACCCTGGCGGGAAAGCATGAGGCCCAAGAGGAGTCCTGCTGGCCCGGAGCCTACGATGATGATCTGTTCCGAGATCAAGGGGAGGTTAGCACTATGCTATGGTACTACGATTCGGGTTGTCATTGCATGCCTTGAAGTCTGGGTTTGCCATATTCAACCGATTCTGTCACCGGGTACTGCTCGAGGGAGGGTGAGGGTTCGTATAGTAGTTTTGCTGCCGTAGCGAGATATTTTATCCATTAACCCCAAGCCATAAAAGGCGTCTATAGCTAGTGGGGACTGTGCCCGATGGATCTCATCAAGCACTTTGCATGGATAGAAGCACGTTCTGCCAACGAGGCTCTACCCCCACATCCCCGGCTTCAGTAGGCTCCCCCACATTTCTTCATGTCCCGATCCTACAGTACGTGAAATGATCCTTGCAGACATTACTAAAAGCCCGGGCTGGATATTATATACTCGCGATATGAAGCCAAACAGTCTGCGAAATCTAGCGTTCTTCGCAACAATGGTCGGTTCAATTGTTCTTGAGCACGTTAGCTACACCACCATCGGGCTCAGCCTGTTTATTCTAAGTCTCCTACACTGGGTATACAAAACCTACCAATGGAAGACAAGATACAAGCTCCCGCCTAGTATCCCAGGCGTCCCCCTGCTGGGGAACAGCCTCCAAATCCCAACCGTTCAACAAGGGCCCTGGGCAAAAGATCTAGCAGACAAATACGGCGAAATGTATGCTGCGTCAAAACATTCCCGCGCCCAGTAGTGAAATTCAGCCTAACAAGACGACTGCATAAACAGGTTCACCTGCCGATTCGGCGCCAGCACCTGGGTCTTCCTCAACTCTTCGCGCGTTGTCACTGACCTCCTCGAGCGCCGCGCTGGAATCTACAGCTCCCGCCCGCCGTTCCCAATGACCCAAGACATAATGTCCCGCGGGGGGCGTATTGTTCTCATGCCCTATGACGACCGGTGGCGCCTCGTCCGGAAAATCATGCACCAGACGCTCGGAACACGCAACCAGGCCATGTTCCAGCCGTTCCAGGACCTCGAGTCCAAGCAGCTGTGCTGGGACTACTTGCATGCGCCTGAGAGATGGTTCTCTGCAAACGGGCGGTATGCGAACTCGGTCATTATGAGCGTTGTTTTTGGCCGACGATCAGCACTCGATGATCCCGATGTTGCAGAGTTGTTTGAGACAATTGAGTTGTTTCTCGCCAAGCAGCAGCCCGGTGTTAACATCGTTGATGCGTTTCCTGCCCTGGCTCGACTGCCGCACGTGCTGCAATGGTGGAGGCCAAAGGGGGAGCGGATTTTTCAAAAGACGATCAAGTATGGCCGCCCTTCCGTGTTGACGTTTCATGCAATTATCATGCCTGCCTTCTGACTTGCCCCTTCCCACACAGAGTTTACAAACGCGAGGTCGACCGGCTCGAGCAAAGAATTCGGGAGGGCACACAGCGGCCTTGCTTTGGGGCGGAATTCCTCGACAGCAAGGAAGTGCAGCAGATGAACGAAGTGACCAAGTACTTTGTCTTTGGCTCCCTAATGGAAGCCGGAAGTGACACGTCGCGGGTGACATTGGGCCAGATCATCGCAGGGGCCATCACATACCCGGACTGGGTACACCGCGCACAAGCGCAACTCGACAGTGTGTGCGGCTCCAACGCCGACCGGCTTCCACAATGGGACGACCGCGAGCATCTACCCTATATCACCGCCGTCGTCAAGGAAGGGTTCCGCTGGCGACCAAATATCGCCGAGATTGGGGCGCCCACGGTGCTCATCAAGGACGATGAGTATGAAGGCTACCGATTCCCGAAAGGGACCGTGTTCACATGGAACGCTTGGGCGATTGCGCTGAACCCTGACGAGTATGAGCAACCAGAGCGGTTTTGGCCGGAGCGATTCCTGAACGAGGATTTGGAGAACGCACTCAAGGGCCACTGGGCGTTTGGACCAGGTGCGGCATCTCTCCCCACTACTGCGGCACTGTTACTGATTTTAACTGCAGGACGCAGAGTGTGCGCGGGCTGGAAGGTCGGAGAGACGAATGTGTGGATTGCAATTGCCCGTCTGTTGTATTGCTTTGATTTCCACGAGATCCCTGGGGAGCCCATTGACACGATGCGGATCCCTCAGCTTGCGGGCAATGGGGCCCCATTTGCGGCCAAGGTCACGGTGAGGAGTCAGGCGCATGCGGAGCTCATCCGGAGAGACTGTCATGAGGCCGTCAATAGTCACTACTAGGTTCATTGCTAGGTGCTCCCAGGGTGTTACCTACGACGTTTGAAAAGTTTCACTTGGAACCCCTCGGTTCTGATAGGATGTAGATATTGCTGATACGCGGCGATTGATTGTTGGGAGGCTGGCACCTGGCCATGCTAACGTTATGATCCTGCTTCATTATGTGTTATAATATAAGTGATCAATATAGACGACCGTCCCCAAACGCGTCCTTGGCTTCTCCGCGCCATCGCTCAACCTGGGAAATATTCATACATACAGCTGTATATAACCCCGCTGCGCGGCTGCATAGAAAACCGGGGATCCCTGGTATGCAAACAATCCAACCTGCTCTAGTACTGCCACCCCAATTGGACGAGATGAGCATCTTGATGCCGTGTAGAGTGGTGGCTCTCAATCCCCCCACTGCAAGAACCCGCCTTAACCCTAACCCCTCATTACCCCAATGCCTTCATCCTACCCCAGAACAAAATTTCCCCACATTCTGTCTGCATCGATAAACCCGGTACATCAAGTCAGCGTGTAGAAACAAACAGAAAGTCACTGTTCACAGTGCTTATGGCATATTAATTTCAGTACCCTTCCCGCTGGCTTTTACCGCTGGCACTCTCCATCTCCCAACAACCGAACATACAAAGTCAAAAACCGAGACGAACAATGACACATCTCGAGCTCAACCCCGCCCTCCTCCCAGTCGTAAAGGACAAAGTAGTCGTATTGATTGGTGGTGCAACAGGCATCGGCCGCTCCGCAATCGAAAAGTTCATCGCCCACGGCGCCAAAGTCGCATTCGGCGACCTGGACGACTCGGCTGCGCAGGCCCTCGTCTCCCACGTCGGCAGCGAGAATGCCCTCTACGCCCACTGCAACGCGGCATCCTACGCAGACCAGCTGTCCCTCTTTGATGCCGCCGAGCGGCGCTTCGGTCGTGTCGACATCGCGGTGGCGAATGCCGGCGTCGTCATTCAACCGAACGCGTACGCGGCAGATGCTGATGTCTCACGGGAGCCGCCAATGGGCGAGGTCGACGTAAATCTGAAGGGCGCGATTTTCACGAGCCGCATTGCCGCCCATTATCTCCGTAAGTATGGGGGCGGTGATATCGTGCTGACGAGCAGTATTGCCGGGTTCAAGGAGAGTAATGGAATTCCGATTTATACGGCCAGTAAGCATGGCGTTGTAGGGATTGTCCGGGGTGCCAATCTGGATTTGATCAAGGAGAACATTCGCATCAACGTTATTTGTCCGTGGATGACGAGTAAGTTGCAGGACTTCTGTAAATCCCTATATTAACTGTACCAGAACTTGCTGACGCCCGACGTAATATAGAAACAGCAATGGCCAAGGTCCTCGAGGACGGCTGGATTAGGGCGGGTCTCCCAACGAACGAAGCGTCCGATGTCGCCGACTCGATCTTGATCTGCGCAACGGCGAACCGGGGTCCAGATCCTAGCGTCACGCACATGAACGCGGCACTGCCCTTTGCAGGTAAGATCCTGTACGCCAGTGGTGGAAAGACCTACGAGATCGAAGACCGGATTCAGGAGCTCGAGCCGCAGTGGCTTGGGGAGGAGAACTCGAGGGCTCTGCTTAAGGGCCAACGGTTTTTGGCCGCCATGTCTCCGCCAAAGGACGTTTGAGCGTTGCAGGCCAGGTGTCAAGGACGAGGTAAATGGGCCAAAGGCAACGAGGGATGAGCAGATATAACATGTGAGTGGGGAAGGTATTGACAGAGCTGTTGTATGTGTCTTGACGACACCTGAATCAACCAAGATAGAGATTAGCATTTTCCTCGATAAGTTCGGACGCGCCTTTCCTATGTCGACATGCTTCGCGCATTTGGGCAAATGAGCAGGGCACGTACTTGTCTGGGATGCAGGTTGCGCATATCGGGCAATGTATGAGATTTTTACAGTGCCCAAGTGTCGAGAAGGCACCAAATACCTCCAATAAATGCTATCTCATTAGGAAACAAACCCTGTTTAGAAACCTGAGAGAGCAGAGGATTCAGGGCTGTAACATCACCCAGATCCTATTGCTAGATATAATAACGCGGAAGCCAAAGTAATGTTACACGTAATCATCGAACCGCGTTGGCACCTGCTTCTATAAAGTGTTTCTGATACTCATCCGCAAGGAGCCGAAGAATAAATCCCATGTTAGGCGTAACACCCCACACCCATGTCTGGTCATACGGGTGGCGTCAGCGTCTGCAAATGAACAAGGGAAAAAACCCAATCGAACAGAGGTATAAAGTCAAAGGCCATTATATCGGCTGGGGACGTACATCATCGAGAAAAGATGCCCACACTCTTGCCAATAAGGCCGCTAACGATCGCATCTGATCATTCTGGTCGGAACTGACGTCTGTTTCGGCAATAAGGGCCTTCAAATCATTGACAATTTGCTGCTCTTCCGGGTCTGGTGGGTTCGATTCACCCGCCACTTCCAACCCGTGGACCCATTTCGTGAGAAGAAGAGCTGGGTTTGCAAGTCAGGAGATTATATCAACAAAGCAACATCGCCACAAGCATTGACTGCATCGTAGTTGTGTCCATCCAGGGGCAACGCAGAAAGGGGTTCTTACCACTATCCCAGCCAGCTATAGCCTGCTCAACACTCCAGCTCAGAGCCGCCGTTTTGCTCACAAGCAGGGCACCAATGGTGACCGGGCCCAAAAACCCATTGCACGCCAGCTTGGCCGCCTTGGTTACAAACTTGTCGCGCTCCAGGGACTGTCGTGCGTAGACCTTGACCGCCTGGATAACAACGTTTTCGTCATTCGTAAGAAGCACCAACCTATTAAATGAGTGTGAAGGCGGCAGGAGACGCGAGTAGGCGACTCGAAGCATAGCGCCGCAATTGAAGATGTAGGCGTGGTTCGGGTCATACAGCCCAAGCTTGTTATCATCCACTTTGCCAGCCAGTAGTGTGGCCTGGCACCGTTCCAGTGTCATATTTGCCGCATGCAGTAACGCAGTCCGTAGGTTCTCCTGTGGCCATATACCCAAGGAGACGCGGCTAACACTTTGTGATAGTTGGTTCAAGTGCCATAGATAGATGTTGACTGCGTGCATGACCACGAGTGCGGTGAAGCCAGACATGCGGTGCGGCTCGTGGACTTGCAGATCATCCTCTGGCGGCGGCTGGACCATGTATTCAACGGCACTCTGGACAGTCTGTTGTGGAGTGTCTGGCAGGGACTGCCGGAGGCGATCCCACTCATCTGCGCTTGCCGCCGCCCATAGAGATTCGTGGTCAGGGATGTCGATGCAGAGGTCCCGGTCAATAACGAAGCCGGGCGTGATATTAAAGGTAGTAAGCAGCATGTTGCTGAAAATAAACATTGCGCACAGTGTCCGTTTCGTCTCCTCTACTGTAACCCACTCCTCCCATGACATCTTGTCACTTTTTGCAGATTTATGCTGAACTTCAATTCTCCGCCACTGGTATTCCTATAGCACGAGTAAATATCAACTAATTAGCATCCGGCAAATGAAACAGGGGGGGTTATTAATAACGAACCAACATCATGTGCCCTAGCTTACGAAACGTCCCTGCCGCGACATCCCGTCTATTACTGAAACTCCCAAAAATAGCCAGCAGGTGCTGAGTCTGAAGTAGCCAGAGCGGCCCACGGGTGCCAGGCTTGGTGCGGTCGTGGTATTCTGAGGAAATCTGCGACAGGTTAGTAGGGTTGATGCATCGTTCATAGACATCGCCGCTTACTATTTCGTTTGTCAGCTCATAGAGTTCGTATCCTCGGCGGCGCTTTAAGCGGTAGAGCGCGCCGATGCTCGCCATCGCCAAGATAAGAGGAGAGGATATCTTGGTAAAAGTCAACGATGGAAGGTGAATGAATGGTTGGTGAGGGTGGAAAGAATCAATGTAGCTGTTGATGAATTCCTGCATCTCTCTGAATGTGAAGGTAGCTTTGCGCGGATTGGAAAGGCCTAGGCGCGCAGACACATCGTCGGTAATCGCCTTGAAGCCTTCCTCGTCGAGTATGTTCCTGGGGGACTGTCCCGGTGGCTCCCGGGTGATTATCGGCAGGTGGAGGGTTATGTTGTCGGAGTTTTGAAACCATGTTTCCAGGGGAGTCTGTCCTAAATCAAAGTCCAGGTCAAAGGAATGGAAATCGTAATCAGCATCTTTATGCCCAGATGGAGGATGCCAGCGGGGAGTGGCTTTTGCGAGATCAACGTTGGTGACATTCCCGTTGGGGAGTGTCCTTGGAGAAGGCAGTTGCGGTATTGATGGCAGGCCTGCATCGGGGCTCTGCAAAGGTTCAGCCGACGAACCATGCCTTCCGATATTATTGGCAGCATCGCGCACCATGGCCGCTGACGGAGAATCAACTGGTGGCAGCATACCACGCAGCATCGAGCGACCTGTCGCATCAGGGTAGCAGAACAACGAATTACCCAGATCACCGACGTTGAGAAAGCTGAGAGGCTCTGCTGCCAACGTCAGAGACTGGTCAAGGATCGTGGCGACATCAGCCGGGAGTGGTGAGTGTGCCGACACATTGACCATCGGTGGTACGGCAGCTGGACTGGTCTGACGAGCGCTATCGTCTCGCGACCCGTCCAGTGCCTGGGTACTTTCGGACAGTTCATCTGCGCCGCCGGAGCTCAGTGATGGCGGAGGTTGATGTTCTCCTTCTGCGGCCGAGTCATCGCCCGTATCTGGGGGTGGGAAAACTTGCGTGACAGGTTGGGCGGCACTGTCGCTCCATTGATCAGCATGAATAGTGCGCTCGTGTCGCCTCAGGAGGTCTCTGTGCAGATAAGGGATCAGCATTCGCATCGACGGGGCTCTCGGTCACGCACTTTCGCCCATATCGCTTCTTGCAATACCTGCATACGAAAGGCCGCTCCTCGGTGTGCATCAATTCATGTCGCGCGCAGTGCTCGCTCCGCCGGAACCGCTTGTCGCACCTGCCGCACTTGAATCGACGCAGAGGCTCATTCCTGGCGGAGGGAGGCTTCGAACGCTGCATTTCTGGGCGGTACTTGAGCAAGGGATGTCATACAGGAAGACAGCCAAGGTCTAGAATTCCCAAGGGTTCAAGTGCCGGAGGTCACAACTCGATGCGGGGAACCCCAGCACCGGGGTCGGTCGCCCTTGCTTCCGAGAATCCGGAGTGTAATGTTACCCCACGTCCAGCAATACAGAATAAATGACATGACAGCTAGTTGTGCGGTATTGGATATATCGCCCTACGGGGCATGCGTAGTCAGGGGACAGTAGGATGGCTCAAGCATATGTTGCTATGTTGTGTTGG
This sequence comes from Talaromyces sp. DC2, assembly GCA_039119965.1. Taxonomy (NCBI): domain Eukaryota; kingdom Fungi; phylum Ascomycota; class Eurotiomycetes; order Eurotiales; family Trichocomaceae; genus Talaromyces; species Talaromyces sp. DC2. The sequence continues at coordinate 51,186 of JBCLNQ010000001.1, read as the reverse complement.
TGTAACTTGGGAGCCAAGTTTCACCTACAGGGGGTGTCGAATACACATACCTGGTTATTCGAAGCAGGTCAGGAAAGCACAAACTATCACCAAAACGCTGAATATAGTTTTGAGCACGAGCTTCAATAGTATTAATACCATACTTCCTAGAAGCCTGGTAAACGAAGATACCTTCCTTGTACTCCCTGGTTGATTGGATTTGGCTTAGAGTATGGAAGTCGACAGCTCGCAAAGCGAGATTTGAAAGAGCGGGTTGCCGGCGGTCTTAGAGGACTTGCGGGGTTGGAGAGAGACGAGCTGCGCAAGAGAGGGTAGAACATGGGATATATCGTGCATGATGCGCGAAGCTTTTTACGAGAACATCACCAAGTATGTGACCCTTTTTCTTCCTTTTGAATTGCTTATTGACTTTTATAGACTATGGGTCAAATGTCTGTTCGACAAGCTCAAGGGCAAACCGCTGATTGGTCTCGGCGAATTGATTGATAATTATGAATTTTTGTGGGAGAATTACTTTTTCTCGACCGCTACTTTGTGATAACTTTTCTTTTGTTTTCTTACTTTTACTTTGGTCTGGTCTAATAAAGAGCAGGGGGTGGTCCTAATTATGATATTATACGGAGCATTTTCAATAGCACAAGCAGCGGATGTCTCTCTCTTACCACCCCGGAGTGCTGTCATTGGCCAAAGATAGTAAATTCCAGACCGCGTAAAGATAGTAGAAGTAAGAGTATGCTAGTAGATAGTTATGCCAATTCTGCGAATTAGACTAGTAAATAATAATACACAAAGATATCCATCTGTGTTCTTTCATCCTCTGTCTGAGTGCTAGTCAAATATATTGTTCAAGTTCATATACAAAAATTCAGGCTGTGAGATGTTGACATCTCCTAAATTAGAGAAAAAATCCAAATCCGGTGTCTGGGCCTCATCAAGTAAATTATTTGGACCAGCAAATGCCTGGCCGAGATGGGTGCTATTGCTGTTATCCGCGCCTTGTTTACTATCTACCCCTGCCAAATGCGGTGCTGCTGATAGCTTAGGTGGTGGTGATGTTGGTGATGGCAACTGGATGACTTGAGCAATCTTGCGCAATTCTTGTAATGCACCGCCGATATCGAGACTTGGGTCCTTGACGAGGCCCTGCATATTATTCAGCATGTCAATAGCAGCGCGAAAGGGCCTGCTGCACAGAGCTCTGTACTGTGTCGGGTAATATGAGACCACCAGTAACATAAAAGAGAGCGAAGAGAGCAGAAACTTGAATACTGAAGGTAACAGCAGTGGACTGATTTTGCCACAAGTGTTCATCATTTCAAGGGTGACGTCTACCGCTTCAGCGGCAGAAGTAATCAACGTCCTAGCCGATTGTGGTTGAGATATTAGTTCCTCAATCGAATCGAAGGAACCCACGTAACTAAGAATTTTGATGTGATGTACACGAAGACGGCAGAATAGCTTTAATCCCACCCTCAGCCATGCCGGTGAGTCAAGTGTTGGCTCCAATGGCATGAAATAGTCCGTTGGCATGTGTTCCACGACCTTCTGAAGCTGAAAGTGAAGGAACTAGACACGTTCGCGATTTTCTCTTAGTTGTGCGGATGGAGAGTTGACTATGGTCCATGTTTCGGAGAGGTTTCTGTCCAAGGATATCATGGCTGATAGAAACGACTCCTGGGGCTCCTAAAGTAGAGGTAGGTGAATCAGCCACATGCACCAGAGTGCAATTGGAGTAGACATACTAGTCGAAGTGCCGTCACATCAATATCCCTATCGTGAAGTGTCCAGGGCAGACCCGAATAAAAACTGCACCTCCGGTCCCCATCGTAAACGCAGGCGAACAAGCGCTTGCAGTCGATAATTTGATCCGGATGCATGTGAGCACCGTCAAAGAAGCGGTCCCGATGGATGCCGAGTTCGAGGCATAATCTAGCGGCGACTCCGGACATTCGCCATGCTTTGATAGGCTTATGCTTCAGTTCTAAATAGAGAGACTGAACAATGAATCAGTTGCATTTCGTAGAACGTGCGCGAGGAAAAATACTCACCAACAAAGTTGCCATGATGATATCCTCAATCTGTGGGTGCTCCTGATCATAGCATGAAGCTACGCTCCACATCAAGTGGCCCTCAAGGTCGGAGGCCAATGGTGCTTGAGAGTCACCTTCAGCCAGCAAGGCAATCGCCACAATTGCTTTCATAATTTCCACATCAATTAATTCCAGATTGTATGTAGCGCGGTAGGGGCCGCGGGCTAAGAGGGAGAAGAGGGTGTCGACAATTTCCTGCGTCAATCGGAGTCGTATGCAAGGATAGAGCGGGTAAACTTCTTGCAGAAAGATAGTATGAAGCTGATTGATCTTTTTATAGCCAAGGTGTAGAATCGGGCGCGCCCCTTGGAGCAAAGTAATCAAGGCATCCGGAGAATTTGCTTCATCTCCAGCGAGCGAAGGATAGTTGACATGGTTGAAGTCCGATGGAGGTGGCGACGCTCTCACCTTCAAGAGATGTCGAGTATGATCCAGGGTGTTCCTGAAGTCTGTTTGAATACGCACTTTAGACCGCACACTTTCATTGGCGCTCGAATGCTTCCGTTGTAGACTCGGCCGATTTTGATGCAAATTGACAAAACGGCCCATCAATTGCTGAATCTGGTCGCAGGTCTCGTTGACACGCAAGACCGAGAGTTCCAGCTCAGGCTGGCTCGATGGGGGGCTTATGGTACTATTAGATATTGTTCAGTTCGGTCTCGTGGCCGGGGTCAAATCCCCATTGTAGTCAATCATACTGGGTCTCAGGGTGAAGAGGCTCGTTGTAGATACACTCACTGTGCAGTTCCTCGCACCGACTGCAGGGCTGGCTACCGCTGCATTTGACCTTCCGGATCTTGCAAAATGTGCTATCAAGTCGATCAACGGATGCATAGAGCTTAGACAGGCACGACCTACCAGGCCACTCGTGCGTATTTCTCCCTTTTCCGGGGCCGCGACTCTCGGAGAGCACCCGCAGACCTTTTCGTGCGAGACAAAGATGGGGACGTAGTAGTTTGCATACTGGGACGGAACATAGAGAGGATTGTGTTGCTGAGCTTCAGCTAGGAAATGGTGGTTTCAGCAGCTATCATTCTACGAGCTAACTACCCCGCAAACTCCGCAAAGCCAAGAAACACATCAGACTAAAAATCAAATGCCGAGCCAAATGCCGAAAGAGGATCCTATAGAGAATTGCACTGTTCCGCGGAACTGTGAAGCTTTCCGTCTGACCAATAGCTGTATTTTATAAGTCTTTGAGTTACTGGATACTGTGACCGTCTCCTAACAGTAACATTTGATTCCCAAATCGCCAGTTGAGCTTTTTTTGATGTTAGGGCTGTTGACGATAATGGCTATGGTCAACATCCAAGATGGTCCATGATCTATGCTTAACAATATATATAACCCGAGACACTGCATAGCAGTACGAGACAGGTTTCAGTACAACGACATCCCTCATCCTATCCTCTATGCTCACCTACTTTGTGAGCTCTGTCCATACCTAATTTATGCCCAATCCTCATAATCAAATGTTGTTACAAAAGAATCCGGAAGTGAGAGGTAGCAACCAGATCGAATAAGTAGATCTACTAATACTTAGTTAACTCTCAAGTAACCTGCCACCTAGGTCCATGCAACTAATAGCTAACCTCCAGAAAATTCATCGCTTCTTTAGCGAGAAATGACATGTGGCTTTTGTACAACCGCGTCTACGACAGCAGTCGTCCCATTTTGCACCTGTCTGATCGCCTCTCGGAGCACACCCTCTAGCTTTGAAGCTTCGGATACTTTTGCCGCGAAGATCGTGTTATTCGAAGCCGCCCTTGCAATTGCAGAATAGTCCGGTGCAGGCGAAAATGCGATATTGAGCTCCTCATTGCTGACTCGCGATCCAAGGCCGTCTGGATGTACAAGTTCCATCGAGACACGAGGTGCATTCCAACCTGTATGGAGACACGTGTCAGTAAATCGCAATGTAGACTTGGGAAATAGCACTTCGAAACTTGCCTCCATTGTTAAGCACGATAGTCAGAATCGGAATCTTGTACCGGTGAGAAATCCAATAGCCACTTCCGGGGATGCCAAACATAAATGTACCATCGCCGACAATCTGAATCACCATTTTTTTTTGGTCCGTCGACTTGGAGAACATCGCTTGCAAGTTTAATTCCCAAGGCGCCGCCTATGCTCCATCCCAGTCCTCCCCCACCGCAATTCAACCACTGTCCCGGTATACTCGCTTGGATCTGGTCCGCTACAATCGGGGTATTCGTCACGGCTTCTATCGCGTAAATTGAGTCCTCTGGTGCTAGCTCTCGAATCAGGCTGCAGAGGTAAGCCGTCCCGAAAGAACTGTCTTGGTGAGGTTGAGCAGCCTCCCGGATAGAATCCAGCAATTTGTTATGAGACAGTCCCAATTCCTCCCAGCGGCCATCAAGCGTAGAAGAATGGACCAACTTGGTCAATCCTGCGTCACTGGATATGTAGTTCACAATTTGTCGACATGCAGTCGCGGAATCGGCTCTATACCGCACCTCAGCATCTAGATAGAAGACAGGCATTTGCTGCTTTAGCGGATCCACATCAATATGAATAATGCGAGCAGATTTGGACGGTTTGCAGCGCGTGCTAACCTATGGGACATCGCAGGCAAGGACTAGGATCACATCGGCAGTGGTAATAGCATCGTGAACACCATAGCGGCTACTAAGCCACGCACGATGATTAGCTGGAAAGCACATGTCGCTGATACCCGTGTCGAGGACGCGCATGCCTTTGACTATATTTGCAAGGGCGACAAGGGCGCCAACAGCGTCATGCTTCCGGCCACTGTACCCTGTGATACAGAGAGGCTCCTGGGCATTCAGCAGTAACGAGGAAATAACAGGAAGCGCCTCGACAGGCAGCGCCGTAGGTTGAACAGGCCCCCAAAATTTCTGTTCCACTGCATAAGGCTCAATTTCCTGTTCCATCACTTCTCGAGCTCCACATAAATATACTGGCCCTTGTGGCTCGCTAGTCGCGAACTGTAAGGCACGGTTTACCATTTGCTTCACGTTATGTCCTGTCTTTATCTCGGCAGCGTAACGGCAGTATTGCCGAACAATCTGTGTTTGATCCGGCACATCCTGGATCCAGTGGATGAATTCAGTGCGAGACCCGCGGAGCTCACCTTCAATTGTAAATGGAGAAAGACCGGCAAAAATGAGTACTGGGGCTCGTCCACATGAGGCATTGTGGATTGCTGGGCCTAGGGCCTGGGTGCCTACGTCGACATGAATGATTACGCATTGGGGTTGACTGGACAATCGGGCATAACCGTCCGCCATAGAAAGTGCAACCATCTCGCTGGGACATGTGATAATCTTTGGGAACGATTCAGGCCGGTCGTGTTGACCCTTTACCATCGCCTCCATGATGCTGGGATGGTCGGAGCCCAAGTTGACAAAAACATGGCTGATTCCGGCCTACCTCAAACTGTTAATATGCTAAACGACGAAAGAAAATGTTATGCATAGGAGTGACCGTATCACGTACCTCCCATAATGCTTCGAAAAATGCAAAGGATGTAGTATACCTGATGTTAGGACGTCAGCGGGTTGGATAGCGTTTGGACAGTTTGAGACTAACATGACCACAACAATTAAACCTGTAGTCCTAGACTATTATGGAGGGAGACAGGCGATGATGAGCTTCATAGAAACCGTATATGGAGGTTTTATCTTAGCTTTGACGAAACACCTTTACTATACCTTATTGGTTCAAGGTCGTATGCTGGAATTAATCTTTACACGGTTCGTTCGGGTTTGTATCGGAGCTGCCGTCTTTTCCGACCTCTTTTTCTCCCTCTTGTCAGGCTATTATAGGTGATTAAAGGCTTCTACTGCAGCTGTTACAGTTCAGTTCCGCGGAAGTCCTCTGAATATAAAAAGGGGTCGTTTAAACGTCTCCGCAATCGTGAAATTCCGCATCCACGCGGAACCACTGTAAGCTCCGCGGAATACTGGCGACTACAAATAATGAAATCTTCGCGAAGAATATCAATAAAAGTTAAGATTTTGCTATCCACTTATCAGATTCCGCATTCAATAATTTGCCCAAGTCAAAATAAACTTACAATGACAGCGCCAAATCTTGAGTTTGACGGCCTGCCCATCCCCTGGGTGCCTGCCGTTAATCCTGAAGATGAGACAAACATGTACCCTTACAGGAAGCAGACTAGGAACACAAGAAAACTTCCTGTGGGTTGGAAATCTCGGGAAGGTAGACGTGCGCTACACGAACAACTCATCTTTGATGAACATATCGAAATCCCTCTCAGAGACGGGGTCAAGGTAGGTCAACCATGAGGGGAAAAAAAGGGGGAAAAAAACCTATCCTGATATGGTGGGCTAGATCTACGCCGACATATTTAGGCCAGTCACAGACACGAAGCTCCCGGCTATATTGGCATTGAGTCCATATGGAAAAAATGGTCACGGTTCGTCACAGTAATAACTGTGGGAGAAAAAGCTGACGGTGGTTCTATACAAGGATTCCGTATTTTCGACAATATCCCTTTTCGGCTAGGACTACCAGAGAGCGCCACATCAGGCTTGGAGAAATTTGAGGGGTAAAATGGATAATCCATTCTAAGGGATCATATAGCATATGCTAACCAGGTGATGTAGCCCTGATCCTGCTGAATGGTGCCCTCGGGGCTACGTGGTTGTCAATGTAGATATCCGAGGCTCATGGGATAGCGAGGGAGATATTTACATTGAGGGAACTCAAATGGGTAGCTTCCAGACCTCACTTGAGAAGAAAAATAATGTCATAATAACAACATTCAGGTCGAGATGGGTATGATACAGTTGAGTTCATTGCAGCGCAGCCATGGTGCAACAGTGCGGTTAGCATGTGCGGCAATTCTTGGCTAGCAACCGAGCAGTGGACGACTGCCATCCAAAAGCCACCTTCACTCAAGTGCATAGCTCCGTGGGAAGGCTTCACAGACATGTATCGTGACTTGATCTGCCGCGGCGGTGTCCCCAAGGTCAATTTTGCTTCATTTATTTTCAACAAGACAATTCGTGGTCGAAACTGTCGGGAAGATATAAACGGAGCAATCGTTAAATGGCCCCTTTTCAACGCGTATTGGGCAGACAAAGTCTATGACACTAGTAGTCTTACTCTACCAATATATGCCCTTGTAAGCTATTCTTCCGGAAACCATGGATCTGGTACTGTGAGAGGCTGGAAGAATGCTGCCTCCAAGGAGAAATGGATTCGATTCCACCCAACGCAGGAGTGGTTCGATCTTTATACCCCAAGGTACATCGACGACCTGCAACGCTTCTTTGATCGGTACCTGAAGGGTATCAATAATGGCTGGGAGGAAACTGCCCGAGCTAGAGTTTCCATTCTCACATATGGGAATCGGTTTGAGTCCGTATGTTGATTGATTGCCTCAAAAATGGCATGGTGACATAGCTAACACTTTACAATAGGGGCCCAAATGGGACGTGCCATTTTCTGACTACCCAATTCCGTCCACCGATTATCAGGCACTGTACCTGCAGGGGTCTGGCAAACTGTCAACCTCGCCACAAGCAAACGAGGGATTCGTTGCCCATAGAGCCGACAGCTATCAAGCGAAGCCATCTGAATTTGTGTTGGCTTTCGAGAAAGCGACCACTATTGTCGGTCATTCGAAAGCGGAACTCTGGATGTCCTGCAATGAAACGGACGATATGGATGTGTACGTGTCTATTCGTAAGCTGAGCAAAAGTGGCGAAGTACTAGAGCACGTTAATGTTCCCTGGGAGGCTTTGCCTGAAGGGGTCAATACCCAACATGACGTTACAATGGCCCAGACAGTCAAAGTAAGTGGTCTATTATAGATTATTATCCTAGAAGAAAATCGCTAAGGCCCGCAATAGTATACTGGACCAACTGGCATTCTTCGTGCCTCGCATCGCGCACAGGACCCAGAACGGAGCACCCCCATAACCCCGTACCACCCGCACGATAAAGAAGAAAAAGTGCCCCCAGGCGAGATTGTCAAGCTTGAACTTGGCCTCTGGCCTATGGCTATCCATTTCGAAGTCGGAGAGGCCATGATTTTCCGCGTTCAAGGCTTCATCGATACAAGTTCGGACTTTCCAAGCCATATCGATAAGAAACTCGACAATCTGAATGAGGGTCAACATACCATTCACTTCGGTGGTAAGTATGATTCGAAGATTATTGTTCCTGTTATTCCTCCCCCGTGGTAATAGTTGAAGGCTATGAAAGTGGAAAGGCGAGTTTGGTGGTGTTTGAGGAGCCTATACTACACATTTCATGTCCGCGTCCATTACGTCTTGGATTCTCTAGGTAGTAGGTAGTACTCATAGATGATAGACGAACGGAATCTTTATTGGCAAATTACTTGTAAGCAGGGTGATTGAGCAGATTCCTGAGTTGTGTCCTTACAAGGCAATGACTAGGGGGCCCCTGTAAGAACATTTAACTACAAAGAAGCCTTCCGTGGACTGTAAAAACCATATATAGCTAACATCTCGAATACCAGAGGACTTCATCTTTCTATCATAAGATATCAAATTCTGCATAAATAAACTAGTGATAAAGAGATTGCCAAGAGCAAATGTCGTCGAACCTTGCAATAAACTACAGTAATGGAGACTTCATGATAACCCTTGCTACCCTGATTCTAACACCTCAACTGCTGCATATTCACAATCGTACTAGTAATCGTATTTTTAAATGCTATATATGCCACAGGAGGTGCCTGTGCCCATGCTGCGTATCATAGTTGCAATCGTCGATGATGGATCTTTGTCGACGCTTGGTCAATTAATTTGGCTATGCTACCTAATGATACCCGAGATACCCCACTTAATTCAAGCATTCCGTTATTTTCTTTCCACAACCTTGACCTTGATGCTTTGTTTTACAAACCACCCACTTTTAGTTGTCCATTCACTCTCATGAGCGGGCATAAAGTCGAACTTCCGCACGATCTGCGGTATTAGTTTTGTCATCTCGAGGAGGGAGATGTTTTTGCCTATGCATGTTCTTGAACCGGCGCCAAACTATAGAAATCGTCATTACAAGCTCGATCCGAAATACTCCTGAATAGAAAAGTAACTTACCGCGAGATAATGTTGTTCCAAGTTTGCGAGCTTTTCTTTCTCAACGAGCCAGCGTTCTGGGCGAAACTGGTGTGCATCTTTTCCCCAGATGCTTTCGTCGCCGTGTATCACCCAAGCGTTAACGCCCACAACTGTCTGTAAGTAAATGGTTTAACATTGGTTTCTGTGAGCTTTTGGGGAGTTTGGTTGGAACCTACACCTTGTGGGAAATATCTACCCGCGAGCTGTGCACCGCCCTCCGGGACAACTCTACTAAGAATCTGGCCAACAGCGGCATGCATTCTCAGAGACTCTTTGATGGTAGCCTGTAGATAAGAAAGTTTCTGGGCCTCCTGAAAAGTGACGGGATCAGACAGATTTCCTTCCCGGGCGGCTGTATCAATCTCATCACGGAGCTTTTGTAAGCAGGTGGGATGCTTCATGAGGAAGTATATGATTGCAGTCATACTGATACCAGTGGTGTCAGAACCAGCGCCTATGTTAGAACCAAGGACATTATTCATAGTGAATTCATCCATTTTCCCATCTCTGGTCAATTCTACGCACTTTTCCAGGAAGACTTTGCGATCACTAGTACTGACACCATTTACTCTGGCTCCAATCTCTCGCAGTATGACGCGTTGGGTGACTCGCCAATGACTTTCAATCGGAAGAACACTCTGCAGCCAGAGATAAAATCTATGGATTTCAGGAACTAGTGCCGCCATGGAACCATAACTAATGGTTCCGACGTGAACGGCGTGCAAAAGCCCGTCCTTGTCGTGGCCGGCTTCAATCAGGCCAAATGACCGCCCAAGAGTGATCTCGCCAATAACATCGAATGCGTAAAACTGCATCCAGGTGAACAGATCAAATTCGTGCTTGCGCTGGGCGTGATTGACTAATGCGGCCATGAACTGTCCATTGACCTTGTCCACGAATGGTTCATAGGATATCAAAGAGCTCATAGAATACATGTTTGAGGTCTTTCTCCGTTCTAAGGCATGCTTTTCATTGCTTCTTTCGGTGAAGACGTCTCTGTGGTCCATCATAGGTCCGCCGAATGGGTCATAGTACTCGGATTTGGTGAATTTTGAGCCGGGGCCGTAAATCGTGCGAATCACCGACGGATGGCTGATGCTGTATCGGTTCGGCGCCAATCGAACAATACGGCCTACAATACAGTAAGTAAGGAATTCTTATCTTGGGCATATAAAGATACCATGTTGCTTATGTAAAGCGACTGTGACATGCTCTAATTGGCCGCGCCAGTTCTGATACAGTTCCCATAAACGAGTGTACCGGGCAAGAAATGGACCAGGGACATCATGTAGAGGGTTTAAAAGAGGCCATGTCAAATAGTACAGGACCAAGAGAGCGCAGGACCCAGCAATGAGCGCGGGTGTGTTGTACGACATTATTGCGGTTTGATGAAGCATCATAAAGTTTGAACTGGAAGACCCAAGCCATGAGTTGATCTCTGTCTTTAGTCGGCATTATAACTCCTAAAAGTTCAATAAGGTTTGCTCCGGCGATTTCCGATAATTACACAGTAGACAAAACAGTACTATTCGGAACGTCCGCGGAAGAGCAGAATATGGGAAAGAAAGCACGGAGAAGTTTGGGGATTTAGGATTTGCAGATCTGCATCTGGGTAAATGAGGTCCTCCAATGAATAGCTCTATCCTTCTTACTAAGTAATACTATTTTAGGGCCGAAGAACGCTGTCTCCACCGTTACGACTCCCAACGGCACGTGAAATCGGCTGTGGTAGCTACCTGGAAGGAGAATGTGAGCGCTGTAATGGCCTACCCGCAGTGTGACGACAAAAATCATTCGTATTGGTATTTCAACCCTGTTCGTTATCAAGGCAACGTCCTTATTAAAGAACACTTTTGAATCCGACTTGCATTTTTACACGATCTCGACTTTCAAGGCTGACCATTTTGTCAACTAGTACATGTGTACCTACGTTTTTGAATACATACTTTGGTTTCGTCTCTTGACCTGTCCTAGAGAGTCTTTACATAAAAAAGAAACATTTAACTAAATTGACTCCAGTAAAATACCTAGTGAATAACTTGTATGGTTGACAAATAAAACTACTGTATGCTTTCCGCGAGCCGATTCAACTGAGAGTACTTGGTGCTGGGGATGACAGTCCTTATAGAACCTGTCATTAAAGGCAGAGGTGTCTCAGGATGTGGATTCGGCACCCAATTGCCGTGAACCTGATTGCGGACCCGAAAAGGTAACTGCGCAATGGCGACTGGCGTTGAGAAATCATTCGTGTCTAGGATGAAGAGTTCTCCTATTGGTAGAGACTCTCTCTGGCTGTAAAATATGAGCCAGCCATCGCCTTCCTCACAATCCGGTCCTCGTGGGATATAGGCTGGTTCCGCAACAGACCCATCTTTGGCAGCGTGGAAAATAGATTTTTCTCCAGTCTCCGTGTTCAGCATGATGACTGCATCGAACTTGGGCTGAAAGGCACCGTCCGGAGCCATCATGCCACCGAGATACACAATCTTTGTCTTGCACCCAGTCATTCTCTCGTCAAATATGGGGAAATCAAAGATACCATGTAATAGGGTTTCTGGTGGTGGCAAGGGACTTCCATCGGGTTTAGAGAGGTCAAGAGTCCAACGGAGCCAATCGCCACTTGGTTTTCGTTTAGGTTCTTCATAGTCCTTGGGGTTAAAGAAGTAAAACACATTGAAGCTGAGAAGTGGCTCTCTAGTTTCAAAATCCCATCCTCCTCCCATGCGTTGCCCGTGTGAATGATCAAACCATGAGGCGCGGTGTACTTGCGGAACTCGCCAGGCTTCCAGTGTGGATGACCTGGAGCGTTTGCGTAGCGCGGAGTAACAAGAAACTCGGACGGTTGATCTGGTAGATACCTCCAGTAGTCGCCTCCAGCCTTCATCACATCGTCGCTGTTGACACCGAATGGCATATTTGACAGGATGATCCAATTATCCGTGATCCAGCCATCATGTGGCCAGCCAGGCTTATCCTGCTTAAACCAGTGTTCATTCGCGATCACACCATTGGGATCAATTGAATAGGTACAAATGTCGGGACTGCTGAGACCCTTGGCAGAGTAGCTCCAGGTAACCAGCTCATTTTTACGCGGATCAACTTTGGGGTGCGCAGCAAAGGTCTTCGCAAGTGTCTGCCCGCCGTAGGGGTCTGGGCCCTTAGTCTCGAGGGTATCAGGGTCTAAAGCGTACGGTAATCCCCTCTCAGCAAGCGCCAGGAGGTTACCACTCCAATATATGATATTCGTATTCCCGGTACTGTCGTTTGCAAGGCGCACGCACGGGTGATTGTCAAAGGGGTTCCTGTAGCGACCAAACAAGCGACGACCAGCTTTGCGCTCCAGAAGCCACCTCTCAGTGTGTATGTACTTGATTTTCATAGAGATCTTTCCATCCTGGATGCGAAAAGCGCAGACATGCCCATCCCCATCAACAAAGGGGGTTCCGACCTGAGGGCAAAAGTGAGGATCTATGAGCATCCGATACCAGGTTCCGCTAATCTCCCTGGGTATGTCGCCGAAGACAACCATCTCGTCCAGATCGCATTCGAAGCGGCCTTGAAGGGCGGTATCAGAAGGCTGATAGTAGTGTTCCCATGGCGATGTTAGACCAAAACGGTTGTCGTGCGGACTTGTTTCCGGCGCCCTGACGGCGGATTGCAAAGGTTCAGGTCCTAGTGTCGCCATTGGAGTAACTTGTGGCTTGTCTATAGTTCGATAGAACATACGTGTCCTGGGAGATATGATATCTACTGGGTTCGAGGTTCATAATAACAACAATGCGAACGCAATGTTATTTAACTAGGACTAGGTTTAGGGCTCATTTGATATCAGGCCCATTCCGCGGAATCTCCCGGGGTTCCAGTAGCTGTCATACCCCAAAGTTTGCCGCATTTTAATGCGGGGAAGGCATAGATTTGTATTTCCGCGATGCACCTATGTCGCCTGATGCTTGAAACCTGGTCTCGGCCTGTTTGAACATCCTCCTTGTATAGGTGCGGAAAATTCGTCAGGCATGTTTAGACAATTACGGAAAGATACTTTCAACTTTGCTTCGACTATATTTAAGAGAACCGATCCAATTCCCAGTATTACGCAAAGGTATTATTCAATTGTTATAAAGCTAATTTCGGCGTCCAGCGTTCAGCGTTGAAGTGTATGCACCGTATAACACCAAGTTGCATTGTATTCGGTAGTCTCAGACCTTTTTCACGCATATCCCCGCGACCCGAGCAATCCAATCTCACTAACTCCCTCATCAATTGATGAATTTTCGTCTGCAGTGAGCAAGGTAGCTTTGCTCTTCTCCACTCCTTCCACAGTCGCTGGTATTGCAAACCTTCTGTGGGTGCCTCTCGCAGTGAAATATGTCCTCGCGCTACATATACTTTAACCTTTCTTGTTTTTGGACTCTGCTGCATTTGGACTGCACGAGCTACCTCCTATGGTAGCCTACTCGCTTCCAGGATTGTTGCAGCATGGTTCGCCGGTAGCGTCCACTGTGTAGCTCCCATTACTATTGCAGATGTGTTTTTCCTCCATGAAAGGGGGGGGAAATGACAGCGTACGTAAGAGCCCCCTTTTGTTGTTTTAATGTTCTAGGACACTCCGAAGTATGTACTGATATGCTTTTCGCAGGATTTATTCAGCTGCAATCTCTTTGGGCGCTGCTCTTGGACCATTCGTTGCCGGGCTCATGTCAATATCTCAGAATTGGAGACCGTTTCACAGCCTTTGTGCTGGTTTAGTTCTAACTACAACTGCATTTATTTCTTCACAATGCCCGAAACTGCTTATCAGCGAGGTAGGTGCGTCGGAGGAAGGGATCGGTGAATTGAATACTTCAATTTTGTTCCAAGTGGAAGACATTCAGAGGTCGACATCCCTCCTAAAACTTCATTGTTACGGCTAATGGCTTTCGACCTGTCTTTCCTTACCAATGAGTCAATCTGTAAGATTACCCTTCGTCCTGTGCCCCTTACATTGTTACCTACTGTCCTTTGGTCAACGTTATCCTACGGCATAGCAATTGGTATCTTCGTACCTATAGGCACACTGCCGCAAATTCTTTCCTAGAGATTTACCACTTTTCAGTCTGGCAAGTTGGCATGGTCTGGATGGCAAGTATGTTTTGGGAACCTGCTGGGCATGCCATTTGGTGGTTACTTTTCTGACTGGATCACCAACTGCGGAACTATCAAGAATGGGGGCATTAGAGAACCAGAATTGCGTCTCCCTGCAGTGAGCATTGATACGGTTTGCTATCCCCGATCTCTCCTTCTTTATGGCCTTGATATTCATTACAAAACTCACTGGATGGTCTCGGTCTCGGGCATATTTTTGTGTATGACAATTTTCCTCTGACATGCGTGAAACTTGCCGATATTGCAACAGTCTCATTCGGAAGTAGCGCTGCAATTAGCATCTCCGTTATCTATACAATTGACAGCTACAGACCTATTTGCCGGAGAGATTGTGGTGAGCCAGGTTATCTTCTAATGTATATCATTTCATACCTATTCCGCAATCGGTTTGCAGGTTTTTACATCTTAACTAACTTCATGAACAGTCTAGCTATCATCGCTTTTCTCATGTCCTTCTACGCAAACTCTTGGATTGATAGGAACGGCTATGCAAGGGCATTTTCGATCATGGCAGGCTGTAGTTTCTTTGTTCTCGCCTTTTGGATTCCTATTAATGTCTGAGGCCAGTGAATTCGTCATAATACTTTTAAATGGGACGTCATTAAACTTGCTCATTGGAACACTGATAGAGAAACGGGCGAGTAAACTCAAAGAGTTTGGCCTACTTTACATACGTAAGCTTACCTATGTAGAAGGTTGGAATACCTATACCTATACGTTGCAATACTACCATATGTACAAGGACTCCTTTATATCGGCATCAAGGACATAATCTAAGTCCCTGTACCTACGTACTTGCTAACCTAATATTTGAGTATAAGTGTCGCCTCATAAATTAGAGGCAGTTCTTTTCACTACTCTGTCTTTACCCTTGTAGGAGTTAAAAATGTTCGAGATTCTCGTATGTGCCTACGAGACCATTGAACCTACTGATATCCTATATTTTACTCCCAGCAAGGAATTATGAAAGAAAAGAATAAGATATAAGAGTTTTATTCTATCCTCTTGCCAAGTAGTAAGAACCTACGCTTGATGTCATCCTTACTACGTAGCATATTTCGCAAGAAACTTGATGCCATCCACAACAAGCGCATATTTATGATCTCCCGGCTTTGCCCCTGTGTCAAATCCATGAGGCGCCTCCTTTTCAATCACCAATTTAGCATCGACGCCCTCACCTTTCAACTCTTCAAACGCTCTTTGCGAAAACTTGACATCGACGAGAGTGTCCGCAGAGCCATGAATAAAATAAGTCGGGGGGAAGGAAGATGAAAACAGTTTCGATGGGTCAATGGAGTCATAATCTCCGTCCGGTGCTACCGAACTTAACCATGTGCCTTTTTTGAGAGCAGTGAAAAGCCAAGCGACACGATGGTGACTAAAGTCTGGTCCATTGGGACCACCAGGTGCAGGGGCTGCACTTGGCGGCGGGATTTCGTCTTTGATTTTGTCCAAGTGTTTTCTCTCAAATTCTGGGATTTTCAAGTATGCCGGGTTTGGCGTATTGTAGGACACGTTGAAGTATTTCAAACCGAAGACATCGAGAATCGCAAGGGGCTTCCGTGGCATCGATGCCTAGTCAATTATTAGCGGGCAATGACTGTCAAATACGGAGAGAATACAGGTGAGTAGAGGTCAGTAAACCTACCATAAGAAGGGCCAAAGTCCCACCAGCCGAATGACCAAATGTCACAATCTTGTCACCATCAACAAGCACATTGATATCTCGGGCCAAAAGCTCAGGCAGCTGTGTTTGAGACCATACATAACTGTCTTTGGCATCTTGAACAGGGCCTTCCTGCGCAGAAATTGTAGGTGCGAGCCGGTAGTTTGGCGAAACGACTGCCCCGAAACCTAAGTCGAGTAATTCCTGGATAAAGTCAGGTGAAAGCATGTCCTTGTGGCCCAGTACCCAACTGCCTCCGTGGAAGTAATGAGCTTTCTTAGTTTAGTATTAATTCCATATTCATGGGTAATTGAATACTCACCAATGGGTTTTCGCGTCTCGAGACTCCCTGGTTTGTACCAGACGCTTGCTTTCAGGTACTCGCCTGTTCCAATTTGTTTATATGCATACTCTCTGAGAGCCATTATGTTTTCGGGCAAAGGATTATCTGGTCTCTATGCGTAAAAGAATGGAGAGCAATTTTAATAGTTTCTAGCAACTGAGTGAGTTCCTGAATATATTATTCAAGTTTTTGCATTAGACCTGAGGATGAAAATCATCATTGATTCATTTCCGCGGAACATGGTATTTGAAATTCAATACAGTTTGGTATAGTAGGAGGACGTAAACCACTTTTCCCGCAATAGCATAATATAGCCATCCAGTAGGAGATAATTTTCGAAAGAGACTAATTAGAATTTGTTCGTTGCTCCACAGGTTTACGGAACGCTCCGCGGAACGGACAACTCAATCACGATGAGAGTCAAATCAGATACGGAAGACGATCTTTGCACTTCCTTGCAGCTTACCATAAGGGGTGGTATACTGGTTAAAATGCTCAATAACCCCCTTTGGGCTCTCTTATAGTTGCTTATTTGTATGCATAAACTGGCATATCTCCATCGACCATCTATCGATCTATATAGCTTTCTCTTTATCTATTGGATAGAACTTCCCAGATAAATATTTGTTACTCTGAACTTTCAGTCGAAGAAATCATTACTCAAGCCAAAAGTAACGGCGAAACGGTTACAATCCCGCTTATTATTGACAATGGATCCGTCATTACCAACATTCTATTCGATGTCCATAATCCGGCGACGGGCAAACTAATCAGGCGATGCACCAGAGTTTCCGTGAACGACGCAAACCGCGCTATCGCAGTCGTCTAAAGGACGACTTCTGATTACGCGAGTCTAACGTGACGACTAGGATATTCTAGCTGCCAGAATTTGATTACAGACATTTAAGGTAAAGTTTAGATCGTAAACTCCGGGATATAAATGGCATCTCGCCCCTCTATTTAATCTTTGGATAGACAAGAAGGTAACATCAAGCAAGAGAGTCAACCAAAGAAACAGTTCGCCAGGTAAAGATTATTTCCCCAACGGGAAGCGTGCAACTGGGGCACTATACCCTTATAAGCCCAATAATATAGGTAGACGTTGCTCCCGTTCAAACTTGAATTTCTTTCTGTTTTTCTTGGGTCGAAAACCAAAGTTGTGTTCATGCACTGGTGTTCAAAGATGCGATACCGATCGAGCCAGAAGTCATAAGTGAGTATATGTACACAGTTTGAAAGTTTTTTTTTTTTTTTTTAAAAAAAAAAAAGATCTTACAGGCTCAGAACGGCTGGAAGTTGTTTATCAGTCGTTGAGTCCTTCGCGTAGGATGACAGTTGGCCGCGCGTTTGAATATGCGCAACAAGGCAAAAGTTACGGAAGCAATTGAGACAGTTCATGAAACGGTTGTGATACCAGATTGGCGAAAGCCAACGTCAGAGGAGGAGATGCAGTCGCCTCGACAATATTTTGAGAAGCATTCAGGAACGTACCAGGAGTTCCATGATGCATTATTGAATTTTTATTTGTGATGGGCGTCGGTGGCAAGTGTGTGACACACAAGGTTGAGCAGATTGAAGGCTCACAGATTAGAAAATTTTAGTCTAGGGATATGGAAGCTGCTGGCAAGAATGGTTTAGCATAGTTCATGAGGAGCATCCAAAATATCTTTCAAAGCTGGAAATCGACAAAAGAGTTATAATATTTTTTTTTAAATCTTTTGAACTCCTCCGTACTGATAATAAAGTCCATCACTGCAGTGAGCATATACTAAGTAAATGGTTGAAAACAGTCTCAAAAGACTTATATGGCACATGTCCAGGAGAAATACAGTACTAGTCAAAAAGTATTTGCGAATCCGGACCTACGACCCATTGCAAGGGAGGAAACGAATGCGAGCGATTTCTACGAGCTGGTGTGGAGGAAAATGTAGGTTGTTCTGTTAGCAGGAATAATATTTTTGGGCTATTTAGATCCGACAAGGTCCAGTTTATAGGACGAACGGTAGAACGCGCGTGTGGGAAGTCGTATGGCTGGATCCACGAACAGGGACCCATGATATTTCATGGTAACGACAGCCTCGAACATGATAATGGGAACAACATGAACACAAAAGCTGCACATCCATCCGAAACCACTGCCAACGCAATCTCAATCTTCCGAGTAGTCACGAGCAGTCTTTCCTTACGCCAAATCAAGACGTTTTCCCGCCTCTCGTAGTACCCTGAACTGTGTTAGAAATAATTCCTTCCAATGTAGCGAAGACCCCGTTTAACCAATCAACACCTGTTGATCCTAAAAGGGTTCGCTCAAGGACGAGCTCTAGCTCTTGAAAGGTACTGTTGTTATTTGGAAGGGATATTCGAATAGACTTCTTCGGTGGGGATGTAGAGAATCACGCCATTAATCACTTTTATGGTGTATACTCTCTCTCCTATGCTCAGTCTTGATGGTGGTTTTCCGGAACAATGGATGGGTGAGGATGTGAGTGCCACCTGATTTGTTTGTTTTATACTAGTCTTGAAATAAAATTTATGCCTTTACAAGTGTGTCATGTATTCAATAATAGAAGTGTAGGTTGTATCCTTGTAACAGTGCGGTCGACGTCTAGTATACAAACAAATAGCTATACATCCATGTTGGGTATCAACCACCAAACGCCATCAAGCAATAAAAAAAAAAATAATCAAGCCTTGTCTACATCAATAGGCTCACTAGCAGCTGCCGCCGGCTTTTCAGTCGTCTCTTCTTGGTCCTTCTTCTCGGCCTTGACTCCCGTCAAGAATTGCTCTGGGACTCCCTTTGCCGCCACGGTCGGAGAGCCTATATAACAACCGAGCATGCCGCTCCAAATGTACTTTTGCTGGGTCAAATTGCGTATTTCCGTATAGGCTAGAGCGCTTGCGAAGGGGAGTTCAGTCTCCGGGTCACGGTATCGCGATGGTTGAGACGTGATGGGGCAGAGGTGGGAGGAAATTTCTGAGCTGGTCAGTATATCAGAAAGATAAACAGAGAAGAGGAAAAAAACTCACTAGCTAAACGCGGAGGCTTTTTCGAGTTGAAATATATACTATATTGTCGACTTTGGGTAGTCGCATTATCAAAGTTTTCCAAAACTATGAGATTTCGGCCAGTCTGTTCAACTATCTGCGGCTCCAACGGTGCGCTGGGTTCGCTTTCTAAAGGCAGGTCGATTGCGAGGACTGGGTCGACATCCATTTCAGACCCCCCGGCTGCAGAATTTGGCGGAGGTGCAACCGCTGGCTGCGCTTCAGATGTACCCAGAGGGTTAGGCTCCATCTTAGTCTCCGTTGTAGGCTCAGCAGGCTTATCATGCTTAGCAGACTCAACAGGCTCCATAGGACTCGTTTCAGATGCGGTTTTTGACTCTTCTGGCGCGTTATTCTCTGCAAGTGTATCCGACAGTGGAGTGTCGAGAGACTGCTGGTTACTTTTGCCCTCGTCAAGTGCTACGTCTGCAGCCTTTGATTCTAATGGAGGGGCATCTTCCATTTCTTTATCTTGAGGTTCTTCGTTGGTCTGGGTATTGTCGGGTGCATCTTCTGGACGTGGAGTGATATCTTCAGAAGTGACAGCTTTTTCTGAATCCTTTTCTTGCAGCTCTTCCTCAGCCTGGGTCTCCTCAGTTACTGGGGCTGTTTCATCAGGTTTTGAGGATGTTTCCTCGGCAGGAACAGTCTGGTTCTTTCCTTGGTCATTCGGATTTTTCCTGTCGTCACCTATGGTTTTTGATACATTTGATCCCTCCTCTGGCTTCGAAGCAGCAGCATCAGGGGCATCATCATTTTTCACTGGTGCTTTTACCTCCGGTGCAGATGACGTTGGGAAAGATGCATATTGATGGATACCATCAAGAAACCCATCCACTGCAGTGGATTTTCCATTTTCTGTCTGGGCTGTAGAAACTTCAGAGGTCTGTTGGTTCTCAGCTCCAGTGGCTTGAGGATCGTTTGATGCCGAACTAAGACCTTGTCCGTCGGCAGGTGGTTGTGAAGGTGTGCCCGTCTCTGGCTTATTTCCTGTGTCTTGTGCCGAGTCCTTCAAGTCCTTCATCTTCTTCTTCCGCTCTATCTCTTCCTTGTCCGGTTTTGGCTTTACTTCGACGTTGCCCACGCGCACCAGTTTCCCATTCACCCACTTGGCGACTCCACTCCACCACGACATAACAGGTCCCTCCAGGCGACGGTTCTGCAAAGCTTCCAGCTTAGCTTTGCGTTCCTCGGCTTTTCTCTTTTCCATTTCCTCCCAGCGATTGAGACTTTTGCTGTTCATTCGTTCAATCTTTTCGGCTTCAGCCAGCCGCTCCGCTTGCGTCCTCACTTTGGGCTTGGTCCTTTCTTTCTTCTTGGCAGCCTGCTCCATGGTTGCGATAAGCTTGATTCGTCTCTGCTCGCTATCCTTCAGTCTCGCGTGGGTCATTTCCTTATTTTGCATGGTCTGTCGACGCGATGATGATCGCACGGGGCCTTCTTCGGGCGTAGGAAGCCATGAGATTCGCTCTGATTTCTTTTTGGGTCGAGTGGCGGTAGCAGCAGGGACGCTGGAAGCGGCCGTAGGATCGATCTTGACTTTTTTCCGCAAAGCAGTAAGTCGTAGTGATTCCTGGGCTTTACGTTTCTTGCGATCGGCTTTAGCTTGCTTCTCCAGCTCCTTTTCGCCCTCGAAATCGTCGTCTGCTGCATTCGGTCCTTGATCATCTTCATCCTCGGACGACGACATTTCATCACCTTGTTCTCCCTCGGCGCCTTCGTCTTCGTCAAACTCGTCGTCGTGCTCGTCTTCGGCAAACAGGAGGGTGAGGTCATCGTCGGCGGCGGCGTCCAGTAGCGAGGACATGTTTCTGCCGGCAGTACTTCGCTTTTCGCGCCCGGAAACCAGTGATTCAACCATGGTCTCGATTTCCTCAGCATCAGAGGTGTCGTCGCCCGTAAGGGCATGATCTGAGTCGGTGGCGGCCATGGTCACGACGCGCTCGGATTTTTTTGATCCTCGGGGCGTTCGTTGTTAGATGCCAGGCACTTTTTGTGCTGGACGCTCACTCGACCATCAATATGAGACGCTCCTGAAAGAGCAGCTTGGCACCGAGTCAGTGTACAGTAGTCCTCAAGGTCGATCTCGTTGGAAGTTGGAGATCTTTCGCTGGTGTCGACCCTGCAGGCGAATGTTGGACGCGGCAGGAGCCCGTGTTGTGGCGGAACCTGTGGCTGGTGATGTCTGGTGGCTAGTGTTTCTAAATTCTTCTGGATGATCTCACGTGACGGGCGGTCCGTCTGTACTACTAATACGTATTGGTATTATTACGTGCGTACGGGTACGACCTAATTAGCCCTGCCACATGGGCCGATCGTTTGCGGGGGTGCTAAGAATAATTTAAGCCTTTCGCCATGATTTTCAGGAGTCAAGAAAATAAGAAATTATAAAACAAGCAGCAGTCTGAGAACAGGCCACTTGCTGGAATTCTCTCGCTGATTCGCCTACTGTTTGGCCGGCCCCCGGATTGCTCGGCTGTCCCTGAGGCGTTATCCTACTAATTACCAGTACGTAGTACCATACGTAATGACAGCTGCAGAACGGTCGCCAGTGGGGGCATCCTGCGTGTGTTATTGGGCTTTCGCGTCGTCCCTCATTCTTCTGTTACAGATCGTGAGACATTGGCAGGATGCACGTCTGGGGTTGGCCCTCGAGCCCCCGGCAAAATGCCGCCGTGCTTCCCTGGCCCCCTGGCTTGAGCTTTGGCGGCGCTACGGATACAATTTGGCCTGTTCTTTTCTTCGGACATTTTGTTGCCCTTGCAGCCAAATGACGAAGATTGTGATTGCAACTTGCCCGGCTTGCCACCACGGAGGAGGAGGAGGAGGAGGAGGGGTGTGTGTGTTCCCCTTGCTTGAAAGCGGGCCCGTCGTTTGCCAATTAGTAGTACGTAGTGGTAACATTGAGGCTGCAACGCACGATAGCCGCTGGGTCTGAAACAGTGACGCTGTGTGTTGAATCCACCCAGTCCATCGAGTCCACCGAACAAGATCCGAAGCGTTCGGGTTGGAAGTATTGCGAGGGAGGCGTTTGCAGTAGTGAGACAGCGGTTCTCTCGATCATGCCCCGCGCAGATGATAATAATAAACTGCAGGTTCGATGGCGCCTCTCATGTTCGAGTCCAAAATTAGTAGTTGGCACGCAGTAAGAATTGTAACCGTATATGTAATGATGCATTCCATCCGCACCCCCAAGGCGATCTGATCAATCACCATTCGGTTTCGATTGCCGTATTAGTAGTACGTACCACTGGAAACGGGACAACGCTCACACGACACTCCGCCTCCATGGCAGTGATCGCTCATCCATCACCCACTTTCTTCTGGCCTGTTTCTGCCTTATTCAACGAACCCGAGTGGAAAAGCCTGAATAAGCGGTTCCTTTTCCCAACGGCGGGCAACGGGACAACGGTAGCGGGAGGCGGCGGTATCAAGGACAAGCCAAGCCCGTAAGATCGCAACGACAAAGTTCGTGTGATTGCGCCCTGCATCTGCTGTATTGGCATCGGAAATAAGACAGAGAGAAAGAGAAAAGACTTATCAACGCCATCCAAAGCACTCGAGTCAAGTCGAGTCGAGTCGAGTCGATGGCAAGGAGCGATTGGCGGTGCTGACGTTACGTAGTGTTAGTTCCCTAGTTGACTTCGCCGGGCGGGCGCTTTCTTCCTGCGCGCCGCCGTACCGTTACGGCTCTCACTAAATTACCTCGCGCTCTCTCGCTCTTGCTCTTGCTACTCTCTCCTCCCCATCCCTATCCTGACCCTCCCTCTCACCACACGCTTCGCTTTCCTCTTCCCTCCGCCTGCCTTCAAAAAGGTTTTGATATTATCGCCTATTAATCCCTTTCGCGTGAATTCCTTTCGTCCGTTTGCTTCTCAGACCAAACCACCTAGTCTTTTTTTGTGTCGTATCCGATTTTATCCTGCCGAATTCTCCGCCAGATCCTTGCAAGGTCAACGTATCAACCATAACGCTCTTTCGTGGCTCTGTTTTCATTTGGCGGCCTTGTCTCGACGACGATTGATCGGCTCTGCTCGCAGATTCATTTTCATACATCTTTAATGTGGCTAATCTAGTGTGGGAATGCTTGCCTAATTAAAGCTTTCGCATCACCTGTTCGTGCTTGTTGCCATTTCCCATCGAATCGGCCTATTGCCTTGACACCTCATCGCATGCCTTCCAAGTGTGATTGTTTTCTAATTGCCTGTGACTTTCAGATAATTTGTCGCTTTCGTCGCAATCCACTCCTGGCTTCTTCCATCGCGGATTAATTCGCTGCGTCATCGATCAGCTCGCGTGTGTCCGGTTTTCGACGACGTCTTCCTATTTTCAATCCACTACACGTCTGAATTATTGACGGAGAAGCTATATGGGTTTCGTCGCAACTTTCATATTAACCTGACAGGCTACCTCACATCTTGTGCGAGTCGCAGCAGATCGGGCTAAAATTTTCGTTCTTTTTTTTTATCCTTGGGGTTGCGTGACTGCCCCTTTTAATCTTGTTCGAGACTATAATCTATAATGGTCCCCGTTCCTCGGCCTGACGGCCATCCCAACCTCAACTACATTCCCGTCTCCCAATCCATGTCGGGAACATCGACCGGAAGCAACTCACCAAACGAGTTGACGGCTAACCTAGGGAAATCCCCCTTTGGCGTCTCCAATGGACTAGGCGGTGCTTCAGGGTCGATGGGGGGTGCGCGTCGCGGGGCTGGCTCCCCATCTCATGAGTTGGGTTCTCGTCTTTTCTCGAAGCGGTAAGATCTGTTCCGGGACCCATACAGCAACATTAACCACTGTGATGATTTCATTACTTACATTGCAATCGATTAGAGCTCGTGAAATCCAGGCACAAGAAGGTGTTTCTCCGAGTATTTGGGGCCCGCCAACCAGCGGCCATTCGACACCGCTTCGCGAAAATATCCCCGAGTCACCAAGTCAGGATGGCTTTCCGGATCTTCTGCCCCCGCCCGAGTCCACAATCAACAGCCCCGGCCGACGCGCAAGAGCTGGTACTGTTCCATCACGCTTTCCAGGTGTTGCTTCCTTGAACGGTAGCCCTCAACCACAAACTCTGTTGTCAAAGTCATCCAGGGGTCCTACACCATCTGGCAGTCCTTTCCGCCCACCAGGTTTGTCCGGTATCGATACGGTTCCTCTCACAACGAGTGCCGGTGCGGGAACCAATCCAACAACTCTGTCTCGTTTGCGAGCTGGGTCCATGCCACAGCGTACCAACAGTTTTCTGGGCTCGTCTAGTCCATTCGGCTCGTCGCTTTTTTCCACCAACTGGTCTTCCGGGCGCGAACGCGCATCAACCTTGGCGAGCATTCGGTCCTCTGAAGGCCCAACTTCGCCTACTCAGTCCTCCTTTTCAGGTGGTGGTCTCACCGATGCCGACGTGAAAACGCTCGATTACCTCGGACTTGCGGAAACTCCCCAACAACCGGGTTCATATGCTGTCGAGGCTCTCCTTCAACAACAGCAGCAATCTTCTGCTCTGCCTCCACTTCTGGCAGAACTTGCCATGCTGAAGAACAACAATCGTTTCAGGTCCTACTCAGTTAATGCAAAGGAAAAATACGCCGAGGATGATGAAGAATATGGCACAGCGTACCCCCAAGTCCCCTCGGGTACCATGACTCCATCTGCTGCTGCCACTGCTGCACAACTCGCCGCCACTCAGGCTCAGATTCATCAGCATAACCTTGCCGTTCAGGCTTTTGCTAACCATGCTTCTGCAAGCCGCCCTCGTGCGCGAACTGCTGGGGTTCTTGACACTCCCTCGCAGCGTTCGTCAATTCGCAATTATCTTGCGACTCCTTCTCGGTTGGAGAATAGCATCAGTGCTGCAGAGCTGCGCATCGCTGAAGGAGCAGAGTACGACGAACTTTCGGAGGCTGTTCAGCTAATGCACCTCGGCGGAACTGGTGGCGCCAACCTAGGTGTGAGATCCTCTGCAGAAAATGTCGATGAGGGTAGTATTGAGGGTCCTACTCGAGCTCTTTGGATTGGTAGCATTCCAGTCTCGACAACGGTTACTTCGCTGGAGGCTATTTTCAGCATGTACGGCAAGATCGAGTCCACCCGAGTCTTGACTCACAAGAACTGCGGTTTTGTCAACTTTGAGCATCGTGACAGTGCCGTGCAAGCCAAGACAGTTCTCAACGGCAAAGAAATTTTCCCTGGTGCAGGACCGGTGAGAATTGGATTCGCCAAAGTCCCTGGTACTTCGGCCAGCGGAACACCTGGCCCCAATGGGACGCAGCCCTCTCCCACACCTGACCCTAGCGCCGCTTTGGGAGATCACGGTGTTGATGTTTCTAGGCCTGATCGAATTGGCGCCAGTACTCCACAAGTTCCACCTTTGTCAGAATTGCAACCTGAAATGGCGGAGATTGTGAGAGAATTCGGAGCATCGGATGAAGATGTCTATAGAATCACAGAGAGCGTACAACGCGCGATTTCTTTCAATGCTTTCGAGGACGAAATCCCTGCCATTCCGGAACCGAGCGCCACGAGGATGCATGATGCACCAAAGCTTCGAGATATCAGAAAGAGAATCGACAATGGTCTCTGTTCGGTTCAAGAAATCGAAGAGACTGCCAGTGGCATGCTTCCAGAGATTGCCGAGCTTTCTTCAGACTACCTTGGGAACACTGTTGTTCAAAAGTTGTTTGAGTTTTGCTCCGAGCAGACCAAGGATCAGATGCTAGCTCAAATATGCCCTCATCTGGCCGAAATTGGTGTTCACAAAAATGGCACCTGGGCTGCCCAGAAAATAATCGACGTGACCAAGTCGCCAACCCAAATGCAAATGATTGTAGAAAGCTTGCGACCTTACACCGTGCCTTTGTTCCTCGACCAGTACGGCAACTATGTACTCCAGTGCTGTTTACGATTTGGCGCTCCCTATAATGACTTTATTTTCGAGACCATGCTCACTAGGATGTGGGAAGTTTCTCAGGGGCGCTTCGGTGCCCGCGCTATGCGGGCTTGCTTGGAGAGTCACCATGCTACCAAAGATCAGCAACGGATGCTTGCAGCTGCTATTGCGTTGCATAGCGTTCAACTAGCTACGAATGCGAATGGTGCCTTGCTCCTAACCTGGTTCCTCGATACTTGCACTTTCCCCCGCCGAAGGACCGTTCTTGCGCCTCGACTTGTCCCCCATCTGGTACATCTTTGTACCCACAAGGTCGCTTATTTGACCGTCTTGAAGGTTATCAACCAGCGAAACGAGCCTGATGCGCGCGAGATTGTCCTCAAGGCGCTATTTTTCAGCCCTGGCGATGAAGTATTGGAGAGTATCCTCAGCGATCCTACATCAGGTGCCACCCTGATCTTCAAGGTTCTCACGACACCTTTCTTCGACGAGTCGATGCGTGCCGAGGTCGTCAAGAATGTTTCCAAGGTTTTGACCAAGTTGAAAGCGACACCGAGCCAGGGCTACAAACGGTTGATGGATGAGGTTGGATTGTCCTCACGGGGAAGCTCCCGTGACCATCACTCTGGAAGAGATGGAAGCACAGGCCATGGCTCCATCGGGGACAAACAGCATCGTCCAAACTCACGCCAGGCCAGCGCAAACTATCATGCGCCCGAGAAACAGTTTAATGGTCAATACGCAGGGACTTCGAATATCGATAATACTGGGCGAGCTGCTGAGCAGTCCTATGAGTACGCTACCAACGGTCTGGGTAACATCTCAGGATTCGGCCAAGAAGGAGCTCTGCCACAACAATTACCATACCAAGCTTACCTCCAACCTCGTGGCGTTCCCCAAAATGGAATCTACCCCGGATCGATAGGCGGGAATGCCTATCAAGGCTATCCTACCGGCGTGGATAATTTCAGGGGCGCAGCTACGATGTCTGGGCCGTCAGCAGTTAACCCTAACGCTATGCTCAATCAACACGCATTTGCTCCGCCACAGTACAGCCCAGTTTTGAACCCGGCTCAGATGTACCAATATTCGCCTCAATACTACCCTCAAGCGCAGCCCATACCCAACCAGGCTGCGGGTGGACGACGTGGTCGCGTAAGTTCGCATTAATATGCACCCTTGACGCTCTTAAAAAAAAACTAACGATTTCCTTAGCGCTGAGAGTTTTAGGCGTGATTGCGCTATCTCCTTTTACTTTACTTAGATTTGTTGTACAAAATTTTTCTTGGATAAAAGCAATCATCTATCTGTATGACGGCCTGGACCCAACTGACGCTGGATCGTACCTTGGGAGGCAAAGTACGATGTGTTGTGATGAATTTCGTACCTGACGGCATTTACTTCGGCCTAGTTGTCAAATTTTGTGTCGTTATCTTAACGGTCATTTCTTGTGTATCATTCTTGAGTTGTGGCTACTCTCAACTCTTGTTGTTTTTAAAAAGTCTTAGGCATTCTACACGAGTCGTGTATGATAAGCGCACGAGCATTATGGAAAAGGACTAGTTTTAGCCCTTGGTTTCTGGTCGATGCAATGTTTTGGTCGAGAAGCGATGTTGTGACTTGTGCGAGCGAGCTGTAAGAATTCACTGTTCAACGTTGCCTGTTGGAATCAAATAATTCACCTTAAACTAAACCTTTGGGAAATTATGTCTGGGGTGGACCTCAAATATGCTTTTTCTCGTGAGGTGCCAACCCCGTGTCTACTGCTACTGCTCTGGGTGCCTTCCAAAGATGTTTTGCCACCCCGGAGTGCCCTTTTTTTAAAAGTGTATGTTGTTCTAGGGAGACATGCACAAGTTGAAGTTGACAAGAAAATGCCAACGAGTTAAATATTCGAGCTTCTCCTCAGGCTTATTGAAAACAGTCTCATATGTATCCCCATTCTGATGTAAAACCTTCCTGAGTCTGTGCCTGGGCCACTGCACTGTGCTCAGGATGCCGGAGAGATCAGGTTATTGAGGATGATTCGGCTATATGTACGTTTTGTAGTTTTGGCAAACTATATCAAATATACTCTTCTGATGTCTTACAAAAATACTTCATTAGGGTTCTCTGGATTTTGATTAATCAAGCATTACCTGAAAGTTATCAAGGATAATTAGGCTATTTAAGTTGACTGATGTATCTACACCAATGTCTATTATTTCAAGCAACATTTAAACCACGCATTGAAATTTTTGAGAGCTTATATATACATCAACACTATTCTTGACAAGCTATCTAAATCACTTAGCAACAACAGTATGCTGACCAGCCGACACCCCAACCAGGGTAATCGAGTTCGCATTCTGCTGAACCTCAACACCAGACTGGCTGGTCTGATTCGAGGCCGACCAGACAACAGTACCATCCAGTTGAACAGTGTTCTTCCTAGGCACAGAGACATCAGCCGCAGTACCCTTTGGCGCAGTCAGCGAGATCGTCGCAATTCCATTGTCTGCAGTCGACCACTCAACATAGACATCTCCGTACGGAGTAGCTTCTTGCCCTCTCGCCCAAGTGATATTCTGTGGGAAAACCGGATTGACGGAAAACCGCTGGTATCCCGGCTCAGTGGGTGTAAGCCCCAGAACATAGTTTGTCAGCGCTGGCAGGACGCCCGTCGACCAGCCGTGTGCTTTGGATGTGTATCCCTCCTCGTATGCGGATCCATTGGCCCCAATGCCTTCCCAGAAAGTGATACCCGGATCGCTGGTCGCCATCCAGCCGTACAACCGCCGGATCTCGTCCAGCGCAGAGTCCACGTTGCCCGTGAGGAAGCGGGCTTGGATGTCAAAGTAAGAAATGAAGGCGTACACGCGTGTCAAGCCGTCCGGCACCAGCGTGTCAGTGTCCATGAAAGCGTTTCCGTAGGGAAGTGCGGTCTTGTTTGCGAGGTAGTCGAGCGCAGACTGGGCTTGAGTGGCGTTGGCAATGCCGGCGAGCACTGCAATGCCATTTCCGTCCTGGCCGTGGCGAGCGGTGTCGCTGGAAGGGTCGTCGTAGTACGCGCCCACACTGGCGTCCCATAGATTGTCGTTGATGGCTTGCGAGACGCTGGCTGCTCGCTGCTGCCAGGCGGATGCATCGCTGGTTTGGTTGGTGGCGTTGGCGAGCTTGGCTGCGCTTTCCAGGGCCTGGACGTACAGCGCATTGTAGTAGGTTACAATGCCGTAGCGGGACAGGAATGCATAGTCGCCGTAATCGCTGGTTTTGTTGAGAAGGCCCGTTGTGTTGTCGGTCACGGATGGGCACCAGGTATTCAACACGTTTTGCAGGGTTGAGTAATATGTGCTCGCGTACTGCACGTCTCCGGTGTAGAGAACGTAGTCCCAACTGCTGGTCACCCAGTAGAGGGAGTAATCAAAAAGATTCAGAGTGTAGTTGTTTATAGATGCAGGCGGAATCCAGCCATTGCTCGATTGATGCTCAGCAAGATCGGCAAGCACATTGACCACCGCGCTGCTCGCGTCCTGGTGGCTCAGATATGCGGTTCGCCCAGAGACTGCAATGTCGCCAACATACGGGTCTCGGTCTCGTTTTGCGCCGTCGAATATGACGGTCTTGCCCAAAAGGCTCGAGCTCGCCGAGTTTCGGGGGTCGACTGTATCGGCCAGGAAGTCGTCAATGACCATTTCGTTGGTATAGGCAGCATCGTACCAGAATTGGTTCAGCTGCTCGTCCGAGCTTTCAAACCAACCCGAGTAGCTGGAAATAGTCCCCAAGTATGCCGTGAAATTGAGAGACACTGAACTGATATCGACAAAGCCCGAGGAGCTGGTGTATGGCGTGTCCGAAGCAAGGGCATCCAAGGTTATTTTCAAATACCGGAACCCATGGAGACCATCCGAACAGACTTGGTTGCCATTGTAGGTACACCCGTTCGTGTCAGTCCAGTTGTATGGCGCAGATGGGACGGCGATTTGGTCAGTGCCAGGCGTGATTTTGTCTCCATTGCTTGATCTGGTAAAGTCAGACACATTGGTCAGATACTGCAGGGTTTCTGAAAAAGCGAGCTGAATGCCAGGGGCATTGGTCGACCCCCCCGCAAACTCGATCTCGAGAAAGCCAACTACATTCTTGCCAAAGTCGAGGACGATTTCAGGGGCAGTTGCAGTGTCGTCTGCACGAGTCAATCGTGCGACTCCACCTCCAGACACGAGCACGTCGGCATTGGAAACGTTTCCGTTGGTGGACAGGATGGATGAGGGAACGATGTTCCGGCTTTGCGGAGAGACAACGTATTGCTGCCACGAGGTCTTGTTGGAGGGCAGGGCTGCAGATGCCAAATGGCCCTGGACCAACAGCAGGGTCACTGCCCCTGTGAGACTCTGAGCTTTCATGCTTGTTGGCTGAAGAAATCCACCGATCAGTTGATGTGTTTTGTTGGGTGCTAACTAGCTACCCCTGATTTCTATCTAATAGTATCCGATCTTAATTGCATACAGCAACAATGATAATAAGGTCTTCATCAGTCGCTACATAAACGGCTATTGTCCAAGGCACTCACTCGGTGCATCGGGCCAATCTTTCTGCGAACCCCGCGATAATTGAATCCGGCCAGTCCGCATTAGGAAAGTATTTTGATCGATCGGCAGCCTAAAGTAATTTAGCCCAGCGCGTCGTACACTTAAATCGGAGCGTTCTGTTATTTGAGTTTGGGAGCGTTGCAGCAGGATCGAATGTGGCTTGTCAGCTGAATTCTTCAAACGTTCTGTTGTTAAGTAGATGCTGCAACAGCGACCCAGCCGCATTAGATTCTTATTGACGCTTATTGTTGAAACGAAATACTGGGTTGAGAACTTGTTTTTAGTATAGAGATTTGCTGTCGCTTCGCAATGGACGTCATGTAAAGGGACAGTTCGAGGCATTAATGCTCCCGATCTCGATGAAACGTGCGCTGTCCAACCCTAATTATGGCATATTGCCTAAATAGGAAAGCTGTGGGGGCCCGGGGCCATAAATCCAATAGCTTATTCAAAGCAAGAGATTTTGACGTGTTATTGTTTAATATTCCGTCATTTCATCGTTAACTCCAACTAAGCTGTGGATACTGGGGACTAAAGAGCGAGGCATGCATATGTGGCTTATCCGATGTCTGTGAACTTACAATAATCGCTGTCTTGAGGTCGACTAGGATAAAGATCTTCACTGAAACATTTGAAGTAGTTGGCTGAATAATCCAGGCAACTAGGCGTGTCGTTGTTTCAGTGTTATTTTTGCTGCCTACCTTGTTTGCCCTGGGTGTTAGATTTCTTCTTCAGCTTCTGTTATTCCACCCCTGTCCGTATATAAATAGTATACCTTTTATAATTGATACTAAAGGATACTACAGAATCTACGGGGAAAAGGAATTAGATCTGTGAGCATTGAATACATGATGTTTCTGATGAAACAGAGAATTTACATCGCTGAAGCGAACCAGAACTTGGTTTTAAATTAACCCTCGATTGAGAAAAGCCCAGTTCAGTTTCTTTAGTTGCAAATGCTATGTATTTTCCTCCAAGAATAACGGTCTTAACCATTTTGGATTCGCTATTTATCTCATCGACACTCGGTCACCAAGCAACCTTTTAATCTATATACCAAGAAATTGCTGTCAAGCATGGCCACGAACATAATTTGAAGAACTTTCGAAACTATCTCAAATATAGAACATTAACTACAGAATCTCTGTTTCATACTTTTTGTATAAGCTTATCCAAGTCTGCACGCAGAAATTGGCATCAATTTCTCACCAGGCATTTTCATTGTTTTCCATATTAGGTTAGCGGATGGTCGAACTTTGCCGAGACAATCAGCGATCCATACTTCATCCATATCAAACTCTGACTAAACACTCGATTTATTCTCAATATAGACGTTAGTTTGTTTACGGGTTTCAATATTTATTTCCTGTTGCCATTCTGAACTCAGTGCCAGGGTGGAAATGAGTCGATCGGTCATCTACGTGTCAACATGACGGAAAAGAAAATGTGCAGCCAA
The DNA here is from genome assembly GCA_039119965.1 of Talaromyces sp. DC2. Taxonomy (NCBI): domain Eukaryota; kingdom Fungi; phylum Ascomycota; class Eurotiomycetes; order Eurotiales; family Trichocomaceae; genus Talaromyces; species Talaromyces sp. DC2. Next base: position 18,887 of record JBCLNQ010000001.1, on the reverse strand, counting down.
CGTCAACACACATCCATTCTTTACAACAAGCCCGACCAAAAGACTTTCATACTCGACATTCCAGCTTCCATAGAGCTTGCTCAATTATTGCCGGGTGATTATCCTCGTTTACCGGTACGAAAGCTGTACTCAAATACTGTGAAAGACCCATATCCATCTCCTCCAGAACCAAAGACAGATGCTGCGCGCGCTCGCGTGTTGGACAGGATTCCAGGTTCGGAGAGAGAGTTCTTAGAGACTGTTAACAGCTTTGTGAAGATAGAATATGAGAAACTTCGGAAAGAGAGTGGCGTTCCCGGCACATGGTGTTATCATAGACATATTCCACCTGGAGAAGAGACAGCAGGAGAAGCGTCTAGGAAAAAGAGGAAATTTGTCGAGTCAGAAGCACAGGATTTGGCTCCGATGAGTAAAACTCCGAGCCCGCCAATCATACTATCGACATCGTGTGTGAATGAATTTTCCAGTCTTTCCGAGTTGCAGGGCGTGCAAGTCAATAATCCAGGTCTGCAACCAGCCACCATACGGGTTAAACATGTTTCTGGAGATGACATATATACCATTCCACCACAGTCATCGTTTATCCTTGGCGCTCTCTTAACCCCCTCCAAGCAACAAATGGACAGAATCTCCATCGTCCCTAATCTCCCCGAAACAGCAAAGTTCAATCTCATACTGCTCGACCCACCCTGGCCAAATCGATCTGTGCGACGATCTTCACAGTACAACACTCACACATACTTGGAAATGGATAACCTCACGGCCATTATGCAAGGCCTTTTCCTCACCCATCTAAACAGAGATGCTCACGAAAAAGCGATTGTTGGTATATGGACCACCAATAGCGCAAAATCACGCCAAACTGCCTACTCTGCTCTAGAATCTACAGGCCTGCAAGTAAGCGAAGAGTGGATATGGCTTAAAGTGACCGAAAATGGAGAGCCTGTTTTGCCACTAGATGGATTGTGGAGGAAGCCTTACGAAGTACTGCTTATTGGGAGACCAAAAACAGAAACTGGATTGAAAAGCAGCAAACCGGTGAAAAGACTCCTTGTAGCTGTGCCTGATATGCATTCGAGGAAACCAAACATGAAGGAATTATTCGAGAAGTTGCTTTTGCCGACATACGACACCACGCAAAGTTATACAGCCCTCGAAGTTTTTGCTCGAAACCTGACTAATGGATGGTATTCATGTGGAAATGATGTACTTCGATTTAATGCTGCTCAATGGTGGTCTGAACTTTGAAGTACGAACTTACTTTTGATGAACTATCACGCCTTACGCCATCCCATGTAGAGCCTAGTCTTACAGATAGACCCCCAGGTCAACAAACCGCGGTCTGAATTAGTCAAACACCGGACCCAGACTGACTAGACTAAACCTCAAATCCCCCTTTCCACCCTCGGCTTCCTTTTTCAGGAACCGCCGCGGTCCCAGGTCCAGAGCCTTGTTGCTCAGCACATCTTCATCAGCTGCCAATTCAGCTCTCACAAGCGGGCCCTTCCGCCGTCCATCCAACTCCCAAAGCTTCCCATCGCTTCCCTTGACAAAAGCCACAAAATGCAAATCGACATTATCCTCTGCGTCCGGGGCCGTCGTGTCCCCCAGCTTTGCGGCATCAGCATGCGCAGACTCTAATGCTTTGCTTTCATACAACAAGTCGGCACGTTCAATCGGCTTCAGGGCTTCTGCTTCGCGCAGCAGGTTATCCAGATCAGAGCCTGGAATGACGTTTTTTCGCACTTCGCCGTTGCTGACGGCATGTAACAGGCCGATAAGACCGCATGCGTTGCGGATGGTTTGCTTGAACCACATCACCGGCTCGTCGGGCCCAGAGCCATTGTACTCGGTCAGCGGGGTGTCTTCGGCGACTCGCGAGGCTTCGTAGGCTTCCGAGACTGGGAAGACGAGAAGTAAAGCGTTTGCAGGGCGAGGTACAAACGCCAGCAGATCGGGTTCGTCGATGGAGAACACGTCGGAGAAGCCAAAGGTTGGTGGGAGGCCGAGTTGATGCACAAGATGGGACATCACTTCCGGGTTGTTTTCTGTCGGTGGTCCGTTTAGTCTTACTGTTTTAACGGATAGATATGGATGTGCTTGGTATCTGACCTAGCGGCACAAACGCCTTTTGCGTATTTGGGACATCTGGATGGCTTGCCATGTCTGCAGATTTTCGTGGTTTTTGCAAGGGAGTTGTGAAAAACAAGGCAAGTGAGGATGGTTGAATGCGGGGAAAGAAGTGCAACCGCCACAATCGCGCGGGAACTGCTTATCGATAAGGAATTGCTGCCTAGTATCAAACTTGATGAATTTTCCAATAATCTATGCTATTGTAATACTCTAAAGTAGCCAGTATTTCCCTGTTTTATACGGCTGGTTTGTTTCCTTTCTTCAACGGTTCATATACCGTGGCCCACAATTCGTTTTCTTCCCCCAAGAAATACGATAGACTGATGTCCGCCATGCCCGCCTCATCATCACCAGCGATGGCTTCCAGCTGTCCGATGATATTCTCCAGTCCAAAGGCCTTTCCGACCGACTGCGTTGCCCCCGCTTCGAGCATGACATTGACAATGTGAACGTGGAAGTGGTAATATGTCGGCTGGTAGTGCACATATAGCTTCAGCTGGTCTTGTTCGAGATCCGGGTATATCTTAACCGTCGCCTCGAGTAGTCTTTGACGTAAGTATTTGAGCCAAGGAATATGTTTCTTCTTCAAATCACGCAACGACCAAATATCCCGACGCTCGACAAGGGCAAGCAAGTGCAGCGACCCAATTGTTTTTCGATCCCAGTTCAGGTCCGGCAGCACCAGAAACCCGTCTTCGGGTCCATGCTCCGTATCCCGTAGAATGACATCTTCCTGCTCGGTGCGGCCCTCGAGGATATTGAAAACCCAGTTCAGTCTGCCCTGTTCGCGCTTTTGCTGCATGTACGGACGAATGTAGTCCTTGTAGATTTGCGGCGTTTCGGTCACCATTCGCACCAACTGAGCGGAGTATTTCTTGATATGCTGTGCTGTGCATGGCCATATCAGGTTCAATTTTAGGTCTGGCGGACCATCACCACTTTCCGTGGGTGAGGACGATGCCATGTACCATTTGTAGATGTCGTTGTTGCCCAGGTTCCGTACTCGAGCCAAACTGGCATGAAATGCCTGCAAAACTTGAACGTTCTCTGTGGCAAAAGCTGCACGTTCGGCAATCAGAATGCCCTGTTTGCCATCAATTTGACCGAGTAAGGCTATGCGGCGGTCATTTTGATCTGGCAAGTGTTAGTAGCGTGCAAGATAAAGTGGGAAATAGAAGATAAAATCCATGTTTGTTGGTGTTTATCCTGCTTCTTCAAATAACAACAAAAAACCATGTGTGGGCACCAAAATTCTACCTTGATTTAGCAATTTCTCGATTTGAAAGCGTGGAATAAGTGATTCTGCCTCGGATTTGTCCCCCATGGCGTTGGAGACATGCAATTATAATCAGTTGATAACAACGTAGAAGTTGTGCAGAGGAAGTCGATGCGGGGCGGGCTCGGATTTCCATCTGTCAGTTGCAAACCTCATGAGACTCTTGGCATTTTTAATCTTTATTTTTAAATGGTTTTGTCTTATTTACTAATATAAATAATAATATAACTAAAAATATTTACAAATAAAAAATTTTAATAATTTTTTTAATAAGTATTTGTTGGGTAATGGCTGTAAGGATAGGAGCCATCACGTGGTAGCGTCACGTGATGATTCTGATGAAGGGTACCTTACAGGCTTACAGCTTGCTAATAGGGTGTAATTAATAGGCCCGCAATAATTGGTTTATTGTAGTCGCCGTATCGAGCGTGCGGGGATGCCAAGGGGATGCCAAGGACATGGTCCGCTTAGGTGACCTTTAAGGAAGAGTTAAATACTCCATACTTCGTAGCTGATTTAGATGTGCGGACTAGAATGAATTGCCTTGAATGCGCCTACGTTGATCTTCTCTCTAGAAGGAAGGTAGAATTATCCGGGAAATTGCGTAAAGCAGCGGGTGAACTGCTACTTAGGCTATATCAACCGTGATTGTTGGTTCCGCTGTGGGGATTCATAGAGTATCCGGTCATTCCCTTTGTTGGAAGAGCCAAATCTGTACGATAGTTTATAAATGTCATAAGATGCTTTAAATATTCTCATAGAGCTGATGTCCGGGAAAATAAGTAACCGATTTAGCCGGCTGTCGCCAGATTCTTTCGATATATACATTCCCCTCTCAATTAGTGCCTATGTAGGGAGATTCATATATAGTCTTCAAGCCTCCTCTCAGTTTACTTCCTTTTGTGTGTTCTTTGTAAATTGTCTTTTTCAACATCTACATAAAAGGGCACCGTAATTGTCATTACTTTTCTCTCACCCTCACACCAATTTGTCCCCATGCATCGATCGGCCCTTCCTCTGCTAGCCATACTGGCTTCCACCATAGCATGGAATTATCCTCAAGGTTTTGACAATACGGCAGTCATACATGTCAATGGCCAACTAAAATACCAGCAAATGGTTGGTGGCGGGTGCTCAGGAGCGTTTGGTGGTGCCTGTCAGCAATTTGGGTCGGATGGTCTGTCCGCAGAAAACCAGCAAAAAGTTACCGAAATCCTTTTTGACGAAAACGTTGGGGCTTTGACTCTCTTAAGAAACGATATTGGGTCATCCCCAGGGACTACCATTCTCCAGACCTGCCCAGAATCTCCGGATGGTCCATTCGATTACATTTGGGACCATAGCGACAATTGCCAGTTCAATCTCACTAAGACAGCATTGAAATTCCAACCAGACTTATTTATATATGCCAATGCATGGTCTGCACCAGGGTGCATGAAGACTGTTGGGACGGAAAATGATGGAGGTTTCATATGCGGTGTCCGAGGGACAAATTGTACACATGACTGGCGCCAGGCATATGCCGATTACCTCGTACAATATGTGAGGTTCTACCATCAACAAGGAATTAATATTTCCATGCTTGGAGCATGGAATGAACCAGACTTTAATCCCTACACATACGAAAGTATGGAGTCGGATGGGTTTATGGCCAAGGATTTCTTGCAGGTCCTGTATCCCACAGCCAAAAAGGCGTTCCCAAATTTGGATATAAGTTGTTGTGATGCCACCGGTGCTCGACAGGAGAGAGATATATTGTATGAATTGAAAAAGGCTGGTGGCAGCAATTTCTACGATGTTGCAGTAAGTTATATTCCTGGTTTGGACATGCCAAGTGAAACCTAATACTGTCAGACATGGCACAACTATCAGAGCAATCCCGAAAGGCCGTTCAATTCCGACGGTAAAATAAATATTATGACTGAATGGGCTGATGTATGAAGACTATCAAGTTATGCAGTCATGGCCTTATGAGAATTTAGCTTTGCTGACGCTTATCAGGGTTCTGGTCCGTGGAATACCACTTGGGATGTCACTGGGCAGCTTGCGTAAGTGGATTAAAGTCACTGACTTTGCTTTGGCTTATATATCTTATAGTGAAGGATTTCAATGGGCTTTATATATGCATAATGCCTTTGTCAACAGTGATACTTCTGGGTATACTCACTGGCAATGTGCCCAGCAAGATGGCGGCGACAATGCACTCATCCAGCTGAATGGAGACTCGTACGAAGTTTCTTCTCGGCTATGGGCATTTGCATCATATTTTCGCTTTGCTCGGCCGGGCTCTGTTCGGATAGATGCTACCAGCACTGTTGATAACGTGTACGTTAGTGCATATGTCAACAAGAATGGTACTGTAGCGCTGCCTGTCATCAATGCGGCACATTACCCATACGATATTACTATCGAGCTTGAGGGACTGCATCTCAAGAATGCCAGTGCGTACCTCACTGACAACACCCACAATGTAACGCTGGTGGATAAGTTCGCCCTAAAAGGCTCGACCCTGAAGACAACCGTTGAGCCAAGAGCTGTGAAGACATTTTGGTTAGAGTGACGAAGGGATCTTGATTTATGAGAATTTGTAAACTGTATTATTTTGTTTTCTCATATCTCTAGCCAAAGTATGTAAATGGATGTCCTGTCACCCTGTCCTAGAGGAGGCTGCCAATGTGCATACATTTGTCAGTTTTCAGATACTGAGATAGCAGAGATTTGTAATGTGTAAAAACGAGAAATTTTTTCTAGTAAATAAAATATAAGTCCCTTTTTTTAATATAACGTATTCCACCACCCCTGTCAATAATTTTTTGCAACCGACAGATCTCCACTGATTGGCTAACTACCTCTCTCCGAAGTATGTTGATACAACTCTAAACAGTCTTTATGTCAAATTTCTACTGCATATCCACTATATATGCCCATCAATCAACGATGTATGTGCGTTCTTCCTTCACCTTCAACTTTCTCTGGATGAAACCATCCATTTCCTCCCTTTCTTTTTGGGTCAAAAGCTGCAACCGATCTTCCAGGTCTCCATCCCCAAAGAACCTCCGGTCAATTTTAGCCCAGTATATCACATCAAACGCCCAGCTCTTCCTAGCTGCATATTTTAGCCAAAAATCGCCTGTTTCCCAGCTTTTCCGCATATGTTCTGATAAGCGATCGCTTTCCTTGAGAACATGCCGATTAATAGCAGCCTGCTCTCTCTCCTTCAGTATTCTCAGAAACACGGGTAGAACTTTCTCGTAGTTTTGTATCCAGTCATCCAAGCCGTTTTCCCAATATTCTGGAAGCTCCAGAAATAGCCAGTATGGCGGGCTATGCGCAAAGCCCGTCGGTGCAGCGTACGTGAATTCCCAGTCAAGGGCCCCGGTGACCTGAAACTGTGCATTTGTAAGTACATTTCCGGTCGAAAATCATCGCAGAAAAGCTTAAATGGCCCCGAGTCATCATCTTTGCAAAGCCGATATTCACGAGTGATTTTGCGGAATAGACATCTTGCTATGTACTTTTGTCGACAGTCTTCGGCGGAATCGATTGCATCGTTTCGCTGAGAAGACAAGTGAGTCATATGCATTTCAGCCAGAGATTCATAGTATGACGAAGCAGTTGTAAAAGTATGTTGAGGAAGCAACTTTGCTGAAAAGCCTCCAAGCTGAACCAATTCATTCATATTGAATGTAAGTGGGCGGTGCTTTACCACCCATTCATCATCAAATTCATCATTTTCATTGCCTTTTGCAATACAGCCAATTGCCGAGAAGCGATGACTTGATAGCTGTAGTAAAATATCTGCCATTTGACTATAAACCAATTCGAGTCTCTCTGGTGAAATGTCCGGGTTCATGATTGGTCTCCCTTGGCGCGAACGACCAGGTGTGTTGAGAGCATCGATAAAGTCATATTCGTGGTCGATATACTCCATAATAACAAAGGGCCCTAGGCCACACGGGCTTTCCTCGGTCATTCCATAGTGTAAAATGTGAGGTATACGGATGCTGGTGAAGTGTTCAAGAAACCGCATCACAGCAATTTCACGTTGGACTTTTTCTTCTGGAAATACCGAGGCACCAGGGCATGGAAATCTGATCACTGCTGAACCCCCGTCTTTGAATTTCATTCGAAGCCAGGTATTAAAGGCTCCTCTTTTGGGAGCAAAAAGTTCATCGGGAACTCCTCCCCGGTACTTGTCTATTGTTGCTCCGACCTTTCGAAGAACTTCCTGGTCAAAGATCTTATCCTTCCAAGGTTCAAACAGGTTGTCACTTCTCTCCCATGCAAGATCGTCATAGTCCATACATTTCGGTATTGTGATGTTGCTAGCCGGGTTTGAAACCATTGTGAATATTTGAATATTTAATATTGAGAAAACTTTTCGTAATTTCTGATTCAGATTAGGTTCGTTTAATTCATTGCATTTATATTTCTTGGTCCTTTTGTTAGAGTGGTGGACCTTGAAAAGCAATACTGAAGTGGAAGATGAAGTTCAAGTGACTACGGGCATGGAGGGAATGGAGTAGTAAGCTTGCCGATGTGGATACTATAGAAATGTCCTATTATGACATCGAAATTCTCCAAACACGTGCAATCTCGCGCTCGGCGAATTTTGAATTTCAAATTAAAATAATACTTATGATAATGCGAAGATTATGACAATTCGCCTCCTAAGGCATTCCAACATAGTACGAATCTGTCGAGAATTCAAGACCCTCTCAAGAAGTGTTCACTATCTTTTCTTGGAGATGGCATTGCATATCAGACCTCCTCACGCACAGGATATAGCTGGCTTTAAAACATATCCTCGCTCTCCAAACTTTCTTGTTGGTCGTACAGCCACCATACGCTTTCAAGAATTTTCAGATTTCAAGTCGAGTTAAATTGATAGGTCTTGGGCATGACTTGTCGTGGTATTTTCTTGGTGCCAAATGGGAGCCATCTCGACGAAACTTGTGATTTCAGCGGTTAAGTCGCTGTAAGTCGCTGCGGAGGAGGGCTTCGAGAATCCGGACTCCTGGAAGTAAGTTTTGCATCTATTTTTCGTATGCTCATTTGCCATTCTCAGTCGACTTCTCTGTGGTATCATGCATCTAGGAAAGAATCTTAACCAATGAGCTAGAATAAACGACAAGGCTCAGTCATACCACTTCTGCAAACTTGATCCACTCCTCTACCCCTTTCACAAATGTATCGTCTGCTGCCGCCAGTGTCTCATGGTCCCAAACAATAAAGTCGTCAAAGGTCGACTGAGCTTCTAGAACTTTAATGGGCTCCTCGGCAACTGCGTCGGTGTCCTGATCCTCAACACCCTTGTTCGCGACGGGAAGCACACGATCCGTGGGGGCAGCCACGACTCCTATATAGCAATTAACATTAGCGACAGTGAATTCACATGAAACGCGCTATTTGTACCCTGATAGCCATCTGGGAGCTGAACTCTTCTACCTCTCAACTTGCGGCCTCGGAAATAGGCGGTGCGATTGTCGTCTGCTCAGCACTATCAGTATTTATGAACAATGACGATATCATGATGGTTTTGTTTTCACCTTTTTCATCGTTCACCGGTTTCCAGTACCGTTGCGATAGTTCGACAGGGCCGTCATGGTGAACTTTGCAGGGCAGGACATTTGGTGTACAGTAATCGGCGAAGGAGTCGGAGTCGGCAGGCTTTCGCGAAGACTGAAGGGCTAGCATGTTGAGAGGAAAATTGAGGCGACTTTAGGAGTTTTTGGCCGTGTAAATTTTGGCTCTTGGGGTATGTGAATGGTTGTTTAGCTTTATGGGAGAGGTTGATCAAGGAACAGACGCGGACGCGACGCGTCGGCACTTTGAAGCGCATCGGCCCGCAAACCCAATTTGTCCGGATTTGTACATTCAAGCTTGCAATTGTAGATAACAGTGTACTACGGATCTCTCTCTCTCTTTTTTTTCCCCTTTCTTTTTTATTGTATTATATCTGAGCTACAAGCTTTTTTGTAGTATCGATAGTGGAAATTGCCATGTTAAGTGTATGTACCTGCTTTAACCATTGTACTTGCGCCATGCATTGAAACAGAATATCAAACTTGGTATCACCGCTATAAACACTCAGACTTTAACCATTGAAGAGATATTCTATCACCTCTTCCGGCTCTTCTTTTTCGTCTTTTTCTTCTTCTTGGCTTTTGAAGCATCATCATCATCCCGTTCCGTAATAATGGGCACAACTCGGGCTGGCCACTTCTTTGCATGCTCTCGTTCAAAGCCTTCCTTTTCCCTGCGGAAAAGTAACATTGTAGTCCGTGCATCTTCCACACTCGAATGGGCTCCTTCTTGGATCTTCAGGCCAAGAAGCTGGGCAGCCAGCAACTTCAGCGACGGCGACCCTCCGCCTGCAATCTTTCGATAAGCTGGGTATTTGCTTGTGTCGCGAATATCACGCTTCGGATGGCTGAGAATCAGCGCATCAAGGTCGTTGCGAACTGCATGTCCGACAAGGATGGCATCTTCCAGTATTTGCGCAACATCCTTTTGGACTTCCTCGAACGAGCGGGCGTCAATCATGTGCTTGGGCGCAATTCCGCTCACATGTGTCCTCCAGTCCGTGACCATTTCTTTAGGTCTAACAAATGAGTCGTAGACTTGATCGCCGTTCCAATTCACGATGCTCACGCGAGCAAGAGCAGATTCCTTGTCAGGGTTGGGACCGACGCCAACCATTTCACAGTCAATCGCGACATATTTCCCTATCTCAGCACTGTTTTTTCTGTCAGTGAGGAAGGAGAACCAGTAGGAAAACGGGGAATATGCTGCTTACGTAGGTGAACGGCCTTCATTGATCTGCCCTTTGCGCTGTACTTCCTTGCCAGCGGTAGAACTTCGCCGCGACGATGGTGTTTTCACTCGTTCGTCTTCAACAACCTCGGCCATTTTTCTAGGTTTAAGAAACTTCCGGGGCCTGTTTGCTTTCTTGTCAACGGTGGTGTTGGCGCTTCTTTTCCTCTTCAGACCATTCTGCGATTGAATATCCGTCGTCCGTTTGCTTGCGAGCTTTTCTTTTTTCAAAGTCGCCTGGAGCTTTTTCCAATTGTTTGACAGTGTTTGCAGCTCCATTATATTCTAGCAACGATGACCCTACTTGTTCTCCATATCAAATATATTAAAACAAGCTGAGTAGGAAAATAAAATTGGCCAAGATTATTATTTTCGTCTGCGGGAAGCAATTTTCCCAACTAGTGCAGCGATAAGAGATGCAAACAGTGCAAACTCTGCTTATCACTTCTACCAACTTTGTTTTGTATACGATACGGAAATAATAATAATACGTTAGCTTGAAATGGTTGTATACTGGAGCGATATACAATTGATCATGCATTTACTCGCGTCATGATGGCACCGAATATATAGATTTTGAGCCAGAAAAGCAACACCACGCCGGGAACGCCCAAGTTGTATGTATCAATCAACATTTGACAGAAAACAATCAGCAGGTATATTCTGTTTTACGTTCAATCCTTAAACACGCATGAGATCATAATCCAGGCACTTGGAAGTCTTTGTGAGACCACTTCTCAGTGAGCTTCCTCTTGGCTTTCTTGGGCTGAGATACTGGTTTGCGCGATTCGAGTTTGCCCTGAACGATCAAGGTCCTGAAGCGGTCATCCAACAGGTTGCCCTCTGGCTTCAAAAGCCGCAGCGAGTCCTGCAACTCATCAGGAAGCACCACTTCAAGGGGCTTTTCAGGGGCACTATAAAAGCATTAGTTTTCGATATATCATAATTTCAGTGGTCAACTTACAAATTTTTGCCCAGAGGACGTCGGCGCAAAACAGTGTCATCGCCTTCATCAGACGAATCGTTATTTATTTGCAGTTGCTTGCGAATTTCTTCTTGCTCTTCAACGCGGTTGGCAATGTCTTTGATATGCTGCGCTTGCTCCTCTTTTTGCTTCATCTTGGCTTCCCATCTTGCTTTTCTTTCGGCTTCTTTCCGCCGCTTAATTTTGTTCCGCTGAGCCTGCGTTTTACGTTCTGGGCGCTTCTTGTTCAGCCATTCCGGTTTTTCGTACTCGCTTTCAAATCCTTCCCAGGCACTTTCGTCATCTGATTTGATTTGGCCATCATCACCTTGCGCTTCTTCAATTAGGCGCTGTCGTTCTGCCTCCTTCTCAGCTTCCTCAATCCGCTTCTTCTCGGCTTCGACTTCTTTGGCCCCTTCTGCGACCAAAAGACTATCCCATTCTTCAAACGACGGGTTGTAGCTTGCACCGCCTTCCGGTTTCTTAACTGCCGGTATAGGCTTGCCGTTCGCAGCAAGTGATATAGGAGCCGTTTTCAATGTCACGGGCGCAACCTTGGCCTTTGTCTTGGGCAAAAAGGTGAGCTTAGAGTCGTCGACATTTGAAATTTCAGGCGAGTCTCCCCATGGATCATGTTGTACTTCGCCGTCCTGCTTGGCAACAGGCTTGTTGTCCTTGGCCACCTGCCTTAGTCTATCCCATTCTTTGTTGCTAACCCAGTCACTCCTCTGCTTTTTTGTCTTGGGTTCAATAATCCCATCAGTGACTTTCGGGTTTGCTCGCTTGCGGCTGTCAACTACGGGGATTGCTGATCGCTGTGCAAGGATTTCATCGGCCCTCAGAGGCTTGCGTTTTTTTCGGGATGTCCTCTCTACATCGGGGTCGCCAGTCACATCCAGGGTAAAGAGTTCTTCCGATGGTTTCTCAGCTACCACGCCTCTAAAAATGGCTTTGTTAGCCCATGGAAGAAGCTAATAGTAGAATTGCTCGATTGTCTCACCCTTTGATTTCTTCCTCTCGCACTACTCTGAGGCCCTCATTGACCTCAGTAATGTCAACATTTTTGCGCCACGCCTTCTTGCCCTTCCTCGATGGCTGCTTGTACTGCTGGGGCTGCTCAATGACTTTCGACATTGTGGCGTTCGCTGCTCGCTGTGAATAGCATCGATCGTTATCTGCAAACACACGATAATTTTTCTTTTTCTGCCAGGCGGAACGGCGGGTATCGTGGGGTTGAGCCTTGCCCAGTGGGGCCTAGCCTCGGCGCTTGGCTTTAGGCGCCTTGCCTTTGCCGCGCGTTGTGAATTTCTGCCGCCGCCGCTTTTGTCGACCACCTCGAGCTTTCAACGCTTTCAACGCCGTTTAGCGCGACTCGCCTTCGATAGTCCATAATCTCGTGGAGTCAAATTTTTTTATTACATTTGACTAATACTTCAGGAGGAAACGGCCGCTTAGCTGTCGACTCGGCGCCATGCCTGTCGTCAAAGGAGGTGTCTGGTAAGACCTGCAACGCGAGATTTGCTCTTTTGAAATCCCAAGCTAATCTCGTATCAATAGGACAAACATCGAAGATGAAGTTCTTCGCGCAGCAGTATGCTTCGATTTCTCAGCAGTATACACGCGATATTTACTAACCACCATATATAGGTCTCAAAGTATGGTCTCAATCAGTGGGCCCGTGTTTCATCGCTGCTCGCGCGAAAGACGCCAAAACAATGCAAGGCAAGATGGGTAGAATGGCTGGATCCGGGTATTCGCAAGATCGAGTGGTCCCGAGAGGAGGATGAGAAACTTCTTCACCTTGCCAAGTTGATGCCCACTCAGTGGCGCACGATCGCGCCAATTGTCGGGAGAACTGCGACACAGTGTCTGGAACGATACCAAAAGTTGCTGGATGAAGCGGAGGCCCGCGAAAACGATGAATTAGGACTGGGTGGCCCTGGGGGCGAGGCACATGCTCCTAGCGCAGACGATGTTAGACGACTGAGGTATGTTTAAATTCCTTGTTTTTTTTTGGTTACGATCCATTTAACATGTTTCAGACCTGGTGAACTCGACCCGGATCCAGAGTCAAAGCCTGCTCGACCCGATACTATCGATCTTGACGAAGATGAAAAAGAAATGCTGAGCGAAGCTCGAGCCCGTCTGGCCAACACCCAAGGTAAAAAGGCCAAAAGAAAGGCCCGAGAACGGCAACTGGAAGAATCTCGCCGACTTGCTGTTTTGCAAAAACGTCGAGAACTGAAGAATGCCGGAATCAACATCAAGGTTACCACGACCAAGCCGGGCCAGATGGACTATAATGCCGATATTCCATTTGAGAAAGCCCCAGCTCCCGGTTTCTACGATACTATGGAAGAGCAAGCCAGGAACGAAAGGCAGCGCGAAACATTCGACCCCCGGAAACAACAACTAGCGAACAAACGCAAAGGCGACCAAGATGAAGAAGCAGAACGTAAGAAACAAAAAAGCGACAAGAACCAGTCTACCTCCGCCGCTGCGGCCAAGGCTGGTCGAATGCAAAAGATTAGAGAAGCTGAGCAACTGAGCAAACGCCGTGCTCTTAGTCTTCCGGCGCCTCAAGTTAGCGAAAACGAGCTTGATGATATTATCAAGATGGGCCTGGCTGGAGACAAAGCTACCAAGACCGCGGGTGAAGAGGAGAGCGGCTCTCGAGGATTGATTGGAAGCTACACTGCTATGGTCGGAGGCACGCCTATCAGGACGCCGAGGGCCCCTCCACAAGAGGATCATATCGCCAACGAAATCCGGAATATCAGAGCGCTGACAGAAACCCAATCATCTCTCTTAGGTGGAGATAACACCCCTCTTCATGAAGGTGGAAGCTCTACCGGATTCGATGGAATCGCGCCTCGGCGCCAGGAGATTGTCACACCAAACCCAATGGCAACACCGTTCCGTCAAGGAGCAAACGGAGTTGGCGCAACTCCAATGCGAGGTGGAATCGGCCCTGGAGCAACACCTCTACGAACCCCAAGAGATCATTTCTCGCTCAACAATGAACTTGACGGAGGCCATGTTGTTGGTAGCACGCCTCGTGAAATTAAAATGCACGAAGATTTTGTTCGACAACAACTCCGCGGTAAACTTGCATCGCTCCCCAAACCCAAGGAGACGGAATGGGAACTGGAAGAGCTTCCCTCAGAGTCTCATGAGCCAACAATCAACGGTGATGGATTTGATGAGGATGCCGAAGAACGCGATCGCCGTGAAGAGTTGATTCGTAAGAAAAAAGCTGAAGCCGAATTTAAGCGTCAAACACAAGTGTACCAACGATCCTTACCGCGACCCAGTATCCTGGACATTGGTTCACTTTTGGAGCGAGCATCACAAGTCTCCGATCCAATTGAAAGCCTAATTGCTAAAGAAGCTGCCATTCTCATCGCTCATGATGCCCGAAAACACCCGCTAGCAAACAGCAAGATTGAAGGCAAGGCACCAAAGTTTGAGAAGATTGACGACAAATGGATTCATTTGGCACGTGCTGCGGTCTTGGATGAAGTTTCTGCCGAAGACCTCAAGTCGCAGTGGCAGGCTGACTTTGACGCCTCCTGGGATTCGGCTCGCGAGGGTTCTCTACCTGGTCTTTCTATTTACGATGATGAAGAGAACGATGTCTTTCAAAAAGAGCAGAGCATGATCAGCGCTTTTGATAATGTGCAAAACACACTCATGGCTACTGCCGAGCAAGGAAATAAACTCGAAAAGAAGCTCGCATTGCATTACGGTGGATATCAGGCTCGGGCAAAGACCCTTCGAGGAAAGATTGTGGAGGCAGCTGCGGCCCTCGAAAAGGTCACATTTGACGTGGATACCTTCAGGACTCTACAGATTGGAGAGGAAGCAGCACTTCGTGATCGACTTGAACAGTTGCGCGACGAAGTTACCTTGGTTACCCGCCGGGAGCGTGAAGCTCAGGATCTGTATAAGGCCAGGAAGGAGGAACTTGATGAGCTCGTTGGAGGCGCTGTGAACGGGTGGCACTGAGTTAGCTTTAAAGTCTTGATGGTTCCCTATCCTTGATAGTTTAATTCCAGAATTTGAGCCGATTTTGTATAGTACACATTTTTTATGAAGACCACATATCTCGATTTTGTCATTCTTTACACACCGAAAAAGGGTTTAAAACATCGAATGAAAGGGAGTGTCCCATAGCGGAATCGGAATTGAATCACATATCTTCTGCAGATTTATAAATGAGTCAATTGATGATGGTATCCAAAAGATTTTAACAATAAAGAATATAAAAAAAAGGACATGAACGAATGTTGTCAATTGATCTACATATTTTGTATTTTCAGCACATGAAGCTGTATAGAATTCTTTCAATACTTTTGGATTTAGTAAATCATGCCTTTTTCCTTTTTCAAGAGTGATAAAATCGATACTCAAATTTTCTATGCTAAATACTGACTGAGTGACTCTTTAGGAATGCATGCGGGAGCCGCTTTTAGTCGGCCGCGGAATCCGGCGTGCACTCTTCAGTCCGCTACATATGTACTCATCCATCTCATCCGCCAGGATCCCATCACCAACCCATCAAATTGCATCGATTTTTCATCGCAAAATCAGCCGAAAATAATCCATCAGGAGCCAGAGATTGCTAGTGAGAGTTTTCTCATATTTTTAAAGTCAAGATGGTCGCACGGGAGGATGTCGACACGCCAGACCCCGTGGAAAAAGGGTTTGCCACCCTCAACACGCTCAGGTAAGTACTCAAAAAACATCAACTATATATGAAATACATATTTTGGAGTCACTTTTATCGGTCGCATATGCTTACTTTTGCAATAGAATCGGTGTAAAAGCCATGGTCGAGAAAGTGAGTATCTCCTTGCAACGCGATACACCGGCAACACGGTCACGTGATGCTACATCTCTCTTTTTTTTTGGCCTCTTGATATCCTGGTATAGGATTATGGCAGCAGCTGACAGTCCGGGTTCAGGATGGCCAACTTAGAAAAGCAGAAATCCTTTCGTCGAGGCAGCGTAAAGGTGACCCTTATTTCTAGTGAGTGGATTGACTCGACTTGGCTGAAACAGGTAGCTAATACGATTACAGTGTACACTACGTTGACTTCAACAAGCGACTTGATGGTAAGTTGGAACTGAATTTCAGTGTGATGTTTTTGCCCTGGCTAATAATCGTACTAGAATGGGTATCGGCAACGCGGATTGATCTGACTCAGGAGGTCGAGTGGCCTGCTCCGGAGAAGCCAGAAAAGAAAAAGACCACCGGTGCAGCCCAGAAAGCACCAAGCAAAAATGTAACCCAGAAACGCGCTCGAGCAGATAGTCGCGAGGTCTCTTCGACGCCAGACTTGCTTACTGGCAAGAACGCCAATGTCAGCAAAGCTCAGCGTCCATCCAAGGCAGGAGGAAAAGAGAATCGCTTAGAAGATACACCACTCACTATTTCTGTGACTGGCTCAGAGTCTGTATCGGCAGATGGCACTCCCAAGGGAGAGCTTGAAGATGTCGAGATGGCTGATGCTGATGCCAAAGCTGAAGAACCACAAGAAAAGATGCTGGGTGATATGACTCGCGAAGAGGAGATTGAAAAGCTACGGACAAGTGGAAGTATGACACAAAACCCGACTGAAATCCATCGCGTGCGTAATTTGACCCGGCTCCAAATGGGGAAACATGAAATGGAACCGTGGTACTTCTCGCCCTATCCAGAATCTTTTCAAGATGCAGATCTCGTCTACATTGACGAGTTTTGTTTAAGTTATTTCGACAATAAGCGTGCATTTGAACGACATCGATCAAAGTGTACCCTTACCCATCCACCAGGAAATGAAATTTACCGCGATGATTATATTTCATTTTTTGAGGTAGACGGGCGGCGACAGCGCACATGGTGCCGAAACCTCTGCTTACTCTGCAAGCTCTTCCTCGACCACAAGACTTTATACTACGACGTCGACCCTTTCCTGTTCTACTGCATGTGTACCCGAGATGAAACAGGCTGCCATCTTACCGGATACTTCTCCAAGGAAAAGGACTCTGCAGAGGGTTATAACCTGGCTTGTATTTTGACACTTCCACAATATCAACGCCGCGGTTTCGGTCGACTTTTGATTCAATTCAGTTATGAGCTCAGCAAGCGTGAGGGCAGACTTGGCTCTCCCGAGAAACCGCTTAGTGATCTGGGTCTGTTGAGTTATCGTCAGTATTGGCGTGAAAACCTGGTGGAAATCATGCTTGAGCCTGGTCGCGAATCGATCAGTGAATACGAACTGGCGACTATCACAGCCATGACTGAGAAGGACGTCCACGAGACTCTACTTGTCCTCAATATGCTTCGATACCATGTAAGCCTCCCCTGCGAAACACGTACATTTTTTGTTATCTTCTGTCAGCTAACGCAGTCTTACCCGTTGTTCCAGAAAGGAAACTGGATAATCGTACTCCCCGAGGCAGTGATCCAACAACACAACAAAAGAGTAGAAAAGGAGCGACTCCGAGGTGTGAAGAAGCTCGACCCGGCACGCTTGCAATGGAAACCTCCTGTCTTCACTGCTTCCAACAGAACCTGGAACTGGTGATTTCTTGTTTACTCCTTTAGTTCCGGCCTTTTATCTTTTAATTCATCATGATTATAATTCTTTTTTGTATTGGGTTTTTCCTGTATGTGTATTGCCGGCGAGGTGTTAACTCTTGGTTTTTCTGTTATGTATTGGGGAGGCGCCAGGGGTTGAATGGCCGTGGGGGATTTCTTCTTTCTTTTTTTTCTTTTTTTCCCCAAAGACCTTGTTTTGTAATTAGACAAACTAGAGCTTACAACTCGAAAAAGTATGTCCAAACATGTATGTGTTTCTAGCTCACTCCCTCTTATTCCACTACTGTAGGTCAAGTGATCAAATTGAGCGCTCGGATCAATTCATTCACTACTGCATGTAGATCAGAAAGAGCATGTTATCTCATATTTAAGTTACACATAATATGCACAGCAAACATTGCATGCGCACAGTATTTGAATTTCAAAGCCATTGACATGCTCCGTGATTATCCCGAACAATCAATCATAGAGCATGTAAACAAATAAGAAAAAGGGTTAAGACATGAAGGAAGAAACGTCACAGAAAAAGGGGGGAAAAGAGTTATGATAAGTTGGGCTTAGAAAACCTCCAAGTTTCGCACTATGCCACAAACAAATGACTAGAGTCAATTCGCTCATGTCGCTAGTTGGGACGATAAGGGAAAATGGAACAAAAGTACGGGTAGTGCTGGATGGAAAATAGGGTCAGGAGGGGTTCTCCGTCTTGGAAGACAGGAACGGAAAAAAAGATAGCTCTGATGGCAATATCAATCAAGAAGATTAAACAATGTGGTAGGGGACTATCAAGTCTCCCAGCATTTCTTAGGAGAAGTAAGAATGTAACACAGTATCACAGTATCACAACCCATTTGTTAGTGCTCAAGTCATTCACGATGCAAGTGACGGTTTGAGAATGACTAAAAATCGGAATCATGTATCACGATTAGTCAATTTTAAGCACCACGAGTGGGTGGCACATTCTGTTTGGAATTGTGCGTCGATGATGTCTGCCTCTTGGCACCTTGGGTTGTGTTGGATTTTCCTGACGCATCTCTGGACCTCGGGTGATGTTTGCGAGTACGGAAACTAGATGGCGTTTTCTGCCGTGATACAGGAGGACCAGGGAGTTTCTA